>BOSO01006832.1:0-62735 GCA_018403395.1 Gorsachius goisagi | reverse complement strand
CTAAGTTTTGGCATCTATGAGTCAGCTGTTGCATCTAAGTTACTCATCTCCAAGACCTCCACAGTTAGTGGAAAAAACTGAATTGCCTTTTAGGCTTGCTGCTTTTTCTTCTGCTGGTGATAGAAGTAGCCAGGATTAAATGAAACCATCAACATCTAAACAGGGGACTTAAAAAAATAGGAAGTTAAAATCCAAACCCATAGCGCATTCATCTCATGAATCTTGAATTCCTTGCAAAATTATATATATTTCATTAAGCTTCTAATGCAGATTTTGAAAAATGCAGGTTGCAGCACAATCTTTATTCCTGTCATTTAAAATGAAAAAGATTTAATAGATCAATAACCAATGGATTAATGAGTCACTGGTGATAATAACATTGTTTTACATCAACAGCACCTATTATGAAGAGCAATCACAAAGCACTTGGGAAGCAGATTTACAAACTATTTCTGCTTAAGTGGTGTCAGAAGCCAACTTCCTTCAGAAGCCAGATGAAGAAGGATAGGAAATCATCACTGTTAAAGCAAATACGGAACTACAGTCACCACACAGTTTTGTAGAAGACACAATACCTGGTTCACATTTCAGGGTGTGGAAATAGCTCTACTTCTCATCCATCTGAGCATGGCTACTCACCAACAGAGACCAAGTTGGGCACAAAAGCTTTGCCGTGTGGCCTGAACACCACCAAATAAGAGGGGTTTTGGACAGAGTGTGTTCCTAAGTTGAAAGGCCCTCACGCAGAAAATGTTATTGCCACTAGTCTGCAAAAGCCTGCTTTCACATGCATCAGCACTAGATTGTGCTGGGCCTCAACGGCTGAAAAGCAAACATGCACCACTGGACAACAATGTCACCCTTCTGAATATCTCCTGAGGCAGGCTTCAGGGCATGGGACACAGTGAAAACTGGAGCTTTTTAAATGATCCAACATCGTATCTGGTGCACTAATATAAAGGTGACAAAAAGTGAACTGGGGACAAAGCCTGCCCACCCAACTGCAATAAAGCTCCCACGGCAGACATTTATTCAGTGATGCTTTTGAGCCCTGAAACACTTCACCTTAATGTCTGTAAGACTTGGTTTCAGTAGGTGGCATTAATGGGTTCTTACCTTACTTTCTGTAGTATGTATTGTGGACACATGTGCTTTTGTGTCTTACTACTTGAAGGAAATGAAATCTTGCACTGTCTTTGTCCTACAAATTTCATCAAGTCGCTGATTCTCTAGCAATGTAATACAATCTTTCTCACTTTAGGCTTTTGGGGCTTACAGCTCAGTCTTATAGGATGATTAATACCATGAGCAAATAGGCACACAACCTTTGCTTAATGGTGTAAAATACCAAGAATTCCTTATGTTAGCTACCAGAAGCAGCAAAGAAAATGAGACAAAACAAAACAACATTGGCATGCATTTGCCATTTCTGTTTCCTTATTGTCTTATCATTTTTGGATCACCTAAGCAGATCAGGAGCTTTCCTCCCTGTCTGTGAAATAGGAAGTCTCCCTGGTCTATTCTCCACCTCCTTGATGCTATGCAGACCTTTTTTTTTAAACTATATCCACAATTAAATTACACACCTTTGCTACGAAAGCACAATGCTCTGTTATTCTCCATGCCATATTTCTTTTATTGACGTGAAGTTTCAGGTACTCTGAAAGCTGCCCAGTTTTTCAGATCCAATGTCAGTACCTGACCTCCTCCTCCTGGTTTTTGGGAAATCTCCCCTGTTCCAACTCTCCTCAGCCCCACGTGCTGTGGTCTCAGCACTGCCAACCTTTCACAGCCACATGCTGCCTCTTGAATTGAAAGCATGAAGACTTACAGCTTTCCTTTGCACTAGCTTGAAAGTGACATGGCATGGCCTCAGCAGTAGGTAGCTGACTGCAGGAGCCCTGATAAACTCTGCAACACAGCAGTGTTGTGAATGCAGGTGGTATTCCCAAGATCCATCTAAATATCCTTCACACATAAATAGGCATTAGTCATCACTGCTCGTTATGATTGTGAATGTATGCAGCACAGTCAGGATAGTAAGTCTGGTAACAACTTATGATCAGCTACCTCAACTGGAAAACATGAATAGTAAGTTCAGTATGGTAAGGCCATGTAGGTCATATGTCCCCTAACAGTCATTGAACTTAAATAGTAGCTAACTTGAAACTAAACTTGGGTTTTAAATGGCTGGCAGATAGAGAAAAAAAAGGCCCCATAAATTTTTTTCCCATTTCCACTAGAAACTTGAAATAGTGCTCGTTCATAGTTTCACAGGCAGTAAGAAATACAAGTCCACTCCCAAAAAGCAAAGAAACAAAAAAGAGACAAACACAATACAGAAAACTAAAAAGAAAGTATTGTGAAATGTGTAAACATTTGTATGTCAGTCTGGTTTAGGAAAAAAATAAAAACAAACAAACAAACATATTTGTAAGGAAACCTTCCAAGACATAGTTTTGCCAGAGACAGCATGACTCTGGCAAACTCTCACCTGTAGTGACCATGAGTTTGCATAGAGGTGTGGAGGAGCCACAAACTGAAAGCCTACACTTACTGAAATTAACAGAAATTTTGCTACTGACATTAACTGAGTTTGAGTCATCGTTATAATATAATGCAGTTATATGCAAACATAAAATGCCAAGAATATCTCCATAATTTTGTCTCTGTAATTCTGCAGATTTCCAGGAAAATCTGCCTCGAAAAAGACAATCTTTTAAATATGATCCCTTCGGGATTTCACAGGAGTGATTCTTACCTTCAGAATGTATCACTTACCACCACCAAAGACTTAAATACAAAACAATAATGACAAGATGCCCAGAACAAAATAGCTGAAGGCCTATAACACCATATAAGAAACAGCTCTTAATTTCCCCTGTGGTTTTCTGTAATCTCTGACACTGCATTACATTCTGCATAGCTCTCTAATGTGTGCTAGAATCCCAGCACAGCAATACAAAAGTAAAACAGTTCCAAGGGGTTATATTAGGATACTAAGGATCCCAAAGACAATACATTACCTATTGACAAGTTTCATGAATAATTTTATTGCGTTTTTATTTCTTTGTAGTAAAAATATCTGTATAAGATGCAACATCATTATTCTTTTCACTTTCACTTTCAATTTTTTTTTTTTTTAATATGTCTAAAAAAAACCTGTTTTCACTTATAGATCTAAAAATCACACTTCTGGTTTGAATCTGAAATGTAATTAAAATGCACATTTCTCTGTTGGAGTTGAATGGGCATGAAAAGAAGAAATGTCTTTTTGTCCTCTTTTGTAACTTAATATTGCTTTAATTTTTAAAAGGCCATTTTTTAAAAGTAAGAATATTTTAGTTAATAATTTAGTACTCACTTCAATTAGAATAGTTATTAAAATTTTCAATGACATTGCAATTAAAAGTTTGAAAATAATTTTATGAACATTTCCAGCTCCATAGAGTTTTCTACTCTGAAAAGAAAACATATGCAAATTCACTTTTTAATCTTGGTATTGTCAAAGTATAACTCTTTAAAACTACTAAGCACAATTCTTAACTGATAATAATTTCAATATATCTGAGGTGATTCTCTTCATACAATATTGGTCAGCTTCTTCAGCAGGTGAAAACTGATGCAACTCTATTGCCTGCAGGGAAGGCACTCTGCTCAGGATCTTGTCTATGCCACTCATCAGAGAAGAGACAGCTTGTCAACACAAGAAAACCTTTTTCTAATTTGTATGTTCCATCTTCATATATTTTTCTATTAGGCTGAAGCACCAGCCACCCCATGGCTGTAATCCCAAGCGTCACCAGCCTTAAGTGAGAGGTCTGAGAACAGGACAGGTCCAGATGCAGTTGGAAAGCATGATTTTCCCATGCTTAGCACTTAGTTATTTACAGTTTTTCAGGGTAAATGCCAAGAAGGTATGAGATGTTGTTAAGTGGGAAGAACAGCACTATACATCCACTTTACAGAAGTCTGCTGGATTAGACAAGGAGCCAGGCAGTAGAGAGGTTCTGACATCTAATGTTACTAATGCTGCTAATAATAGTTGCTACAATAGTATACCACCCACACTCTGTTCACAAGATTCATTAAAAGGTTGTCTACTACTGCCTTTTATGCCTTTTTACTGGTACATTGTTTTACCTGGTACTTTTAATTTAAATCTTCAAGACTTTGCCTGACCATTTGGACTGAAATTTTCCATCCCATTGTCTGTCCCATTTCATTTCCTTTTCATTGGAAAGCCTTAGCTAGCACAAATTTAGTTATTTCTGAGAATGAGGCTAAGGAAAATTTTATTTTACACTTTGAAAGGACTGGCTGCCTCTACTGTGCTGCAGCTGAATCACAAAGAGGGCAGGAAAGGCCTAGGTTTGTATTATCAATATGAGAGTTCTCAAAAATGTGCCAGGTTATCAGGTACCATATTCAGACAAACTTGAAGGCTAAAATCTCTTAATGAATTCCATGGGCTGAGGTTCTCCAGCCTGGAGCTTTGAGGTACTGAAGTGGGACTTTCTCTACAAATATGGGTCCAAGATGCTGTGGGCAGTAGAACAGAGAAGGCGGTGGCTGCTCTCCTCCATTCCCTCAAATCAGTACAAACTGCAGGACCTGTAATTGCTCCCCAGGTCCCTGTGCATGCATGAGCCATGTCCTGAGATGAAACAGATGCAAGATTGGGAAGCAGAGCCTATTTCCTGCTTTTCACAGGAAGGAAACCTTTGTGCATGGGATGTACAAGATCTTTGGCATACTCTGGCTTACCACCCTGATATGTCTGTATGGCAGGGCATACCATGGGGATCACCTGCAGGCCCAGTGCAGGTGAGGAGCTACAAAATTTAATTGCAAAGGGGAGAAGAGCTAGAGCTGATAGGGTCCAAAGAAAATAAAATGGAAAAGGAAAGTGGGAGTGAGGAAGAGAGACGGAGACTTGAACCTGCCAGGCTGAGATTGAACAGAGTGGAGAAGATTGGACCTGGAATGGATACAGGGAGATAAGTCTCAGTAGACAGGAGACAGTGGGACTGAGAGACTGGAGACTTTGTCACTTCATAGATTTTAAATCTTAAAAGGTCCATTAACTGATAGAGTTAGATCTTAAGGAACAGAAAGTGACAGTTGAATGGAGAACCATGAAGGAATTTGGTCAAGGAGGGCTGGAGAAGGTATCAGAGGCAGGGCCCTTGATGCAATCCTCCCCAGCAACCTCTCTCAGACCAAAAGGGGCCTGGCTCACCATCTGCTCTGATAAGGATCTGACTTCTGTGGAATCAGCCAAGCTGTGAGAAGGAGCCGTGAGGAGCCTGATCTGCTGCCTCCACCCAAGCACCCTCTGCCTCATCCCAGGGAGCAGTACCAAGTGAGGACCCAGTGGCCATCCCCAGCACAGCTCTGCTCACCACCTCCAAGCATGTTGGGATGAGGCCACTGGGGAGGTCTCTGCCCTGGCTTGCCCCATGGCTCCCCACCCCAGCCTGCCCCACAGCCAGCCCTTGCTGCACCCTGATCAATCAGAGCTGAGAGGGAGGTTGACTTGACAAGGCAACTAAAAGACGGTAGGATGGAGTATCACAGAGAAGACAAGAGGAGAAGGAGAATCAATAGGCTTGATGAAGAACACTAGTCTGAGATAGGACATGGGAATTGCTGCATAGAGACCTGCAGAAGGATCTGGAAAAGGGACAGCTGGTCAAGAAGCTCATGCCAGATGACTGGGGCAAACAGTGAGACTGGGAATGAAAGCGAAGATCTGATACCCAGGGTCAGTTATGCAGTGTCTGAGCTAGTTCTCTACACTGAGATAAGAAAAGTCTTGTCCCCGAAATGCACATTTCTCTCATCTGAGTTTAAAGGATGGTTAGTTTAAGTACAGAAATCCACATATCTTATGCAGAAAGTTAGCTGACACTACTTCCATCTCCTGTGCCTGGGGAGTAAGGTTCATAGACTGGATGAGAAGTGGAAGGGGGGACACTGGGAATGGTTGGGTAATGAGAAGAGGCTTCGGAGAGGGGCGGATGGAAGGACAGGAGGAAGATGAGTGTTAAGGTGGAGTGAACAAGGCAGAGGAGATCGTGTTTGGAGTGAACAGACCAGATGGCAGAAACCATCCCAGAGTCTGGAGTGTGTTGCTCAGCGAAGCTGTCCCACCATGCCCTTCCCTGCCAGGAAATGCCTGCAGGAACTGTTACAGAATTGGCTTAACCCTTTCCCTCCCTCTGCACAGGCAGAGGAGGATAACCCACCGCTGCTGTCAGTTACTGTGCCCACCTGGTGTGCCCAGCCAAAGAGCTCAGTCTTTCTGATTACTATGGGGTGCCTCAACAGGTACTATGTGATAGACTTTTTTTTTTTTCTCCCAAGATTTCTTTTTAAAGCAATGTAGAAACACAGTCTCAGACAGTGGAAATGCAAACACCCGAAAGTTAAGGAAAGCCACATTTCAGGTTTACTCTTCCATACTTATTAACACTTTTTTTCCTTTTCTGCAGCCATGTAGCGGACAAGAAGGCTGTGTGGGATTTCTGCCTTATTTCATGCAAAATTTTATTGAAACAAAAGAGGAGGAAATTTCAGGAGGAGCAATGATATTCTCAAGGAAGTCAAATGCTGAATGTAAGTGCTGGTTTTTAGCCCTGTCTCAGCCACAGAATTTCTCTCTGGTGCTAATCAAGTCATTTAACCAACTGTTTCACAAAGACTAGTCATTATGCTTGATTTTATGTGCATTGAATGTGCAGAAATGCTTAACCTTCCCAGATGCAACTGAAGCCTCTGGGTGCTAAGCTTTGAATGGAAGTTGAAATACAACATGGAATACTCCGCAATATCAATTTCTACAGAGTGGCTCATCTAAAAGTAGTGTATAAATTCTTATCTCAATGCCTCTGTGTAATGCAGAAGTTCAAACCTCATGCATGTTTTTTGTGCAAATACAGGGATTGTTTTTTCAGGCAGTTAGATGATGTGGTGATAAGTACTACAGAAAGTACTAATTTTATTTTCAATGCAGTTTGACTAATTTGAAGTAACGGGATATACGGACATATTGAGACATGAAAAAAAAAAAAATTGATTAGTTACTCTGTACCTTGGATTGTTCAGGGCACTAGTATAAAAAGGAGTATGTAATTAAAACTTTATCAGCATGCACTCATGAAAAAGGATTAAGCTACAATTTCACTGTTAACCTTAATTAAGCTCTTCTTAGCCTCTTATCTTGCAAAATCAATAACATTTTCAGGTGTTAGTTTGTGTTGAGTACAATATGTGCAATATTCTATATGTGTGTACCTTGTGGAATGTGCCACATCTGGTCTGCCATTGTTGGTTTTTTTCTTGAAAATAGAGCTGCTTTGAAAAAACTTCAGTATGTTGCTTCCTTAGTTTCTCTTTACCTTTCTTTAGATGGGAAACCCCTCAGATTTCTTGCAGGAGACAGACCATGCTTAGCTTAATTCAACATGGCCCCTAAATTCCTGGGCACATATCTGAAGATCAGATCAAAGATTGGTCGCTTGGCATCCTTCCACTGCCTCTTGAAAAAAATGAAAGGCTGAAAGCTTAAGCATTTGCAAACCTTTTTGTTCAGCTTTGAAATGAGTCTTCCACTTGTTTGGTCTGAAGACAGGAATTTAAAGCAGTTAAAGTCCCTGAAAAAGTAGTTAACCATACAGTTTCCATATAGCTTATAAGAAAATGCAAATTTCAGATGCCGTCTTGAGTATCAAAACATCACAGGGTGTAGTATTCTTCCAGTGACCAGCATCCAGCCTGGCAGTACTGTTACAGGTTATATACAAAGAGATTTAACCAGAATTACTTGTAAAACTACAGTTTTCCTCCTGTCAGCAACGCTAATTTTCCGTGACTCTCACTCCAAAGTTACTTCTCACTGCCATACCTTCCCAAAGTTAGTTCCCACTCTTTTCTAAAAATTTGTTAAGGAGGTCACTGCTGAGTAAGCCACCCCTGGGTTTTTCCACATTCTCTTTGGGACAACCTTCTTGAAAGGAATCTATAGCAGGATGGATAACAAAGGCAAGATATTCTGATGAGACTGGCAAATATTAACAGAAGGAATAAATGCAATGTTCTTTCTCAGTCACTGGTGTCAGTGGGCCCCATTAGCTCTTTCAGACATGTATTCAACGTTTCAGTGAACAGCCCAAGCCTAGCAGTTGAGGGAGAGAGAATTTGAAAGTGATGGTGTGCTTTTTCACCAGTTTTATGTGCACTGCCTGAAAAAATCATATGCAGCTATGACTGGAAGGCCTGAAGATGGACATTTTGGAAGGGGTCGCAATTCTACACATAAGTGGACATTAGGGCTGACAATGCTCACTGTATATTTAAAGATTTGCTATACTGTCTTAAAAATCTAGGTGTTTTAAATATTGAATAAGCCAAATTATCTGCACAACTGATTTGACCCTAAGTCCTCTTCAGTCTTCTGCTAGAAACCAGTAGGTTTTTGACGAGGCTCCGGATACATGTGGAGTAAAATGAGTGATTTCCAAAATTTTAAACTGCTACAGGACAAGTTTCAAGCTACAGCACTGCAATAGTGTTTTAGACTTGAGCATAAATGTTCCTTTATGCCTTTGTAGAAAACAGCTACTTCAGGCTTTTAAGCTTGCCCTGACCCAGCAATCACTCCCCGGCGGGAAACTCCCTCAGACAGTGGCACTCTGCATAAGCGCAAAAGTTTATTTGCATACACCTATTTTCAGGACCGCAATCTTAAGTTGAGAACCACAAACATAAAAATGAAGCACCATTTTTTATCTTAAAATTTTAATTATACACAAAGGAGACACTTGAATGCAGAGCAATAGATCCAAGATCAACATAAACAAAACTTCCACCTCTTTTCTTGGAAAAATTCACAAGTCACAAGTGCAAGTTGAGGTTATATCCTCTTAGTGGATTTCAAAGAAAGGCTGGAGAGTGTTTGGGTAACTGATGAAATCTCTTAAGAAAGCTAGACTCTGGTATCTGTAGTAAAATCTCCTATTTCACAGCTTCTGACTAGGGGCTCAGGAAGGAATATACCGTACCTTTAGAGCATCGCCTATGTTTGGTTTCCTCCATTACAGTTTTTATCAACTTCTTCAGCTCTGCCAGATGCAAGAGTTTGAGACTGTAGCTCAGTGTCTGTGGGTGCTGCAGACATCAGCGGCAGAGCTCTGCCTGGTTGTTTTCCTCCTGCTGTGCAGCAGGCAGGGAAACCAGAGAGTTGACTCCTGGTGGCTTTCAGTGGCTGTTACACGATATGGCTGCCCATTTGGCAGCTTGGCCAGCACATGCATTTTAACAGGATGTGAACTAAACCCAGGGGCCATAGGCTTGCTCTACAGTGCCAATGCTTTCTAGATCTTTATTTTCTAATGTATAGCTTTATAAATATTAGATTACTGAATGCATGCTTTCCCAAGCTGTCAATAGATGCTTTTCAGGTGGGTTTTTTTTTGTTAACCAAGATTGTCTTACAAACGTATGACTATGAAACTATGCTAATTATGGAATTAGTTCCAATTTAATGTCTGGTTTATCATAGACCTATTTATGGATAGGCCAAAAGCTGTTCTGGCAAATTAGCAGGAAATGGGAAAAAGAAATATCTGTATGAGCTTCATAACTGTTGGCACTAACTGTGCCTTACTTATGCTCTATTTTAATGATGTTGTTTTATTTTTCTCAAAGAAATAGCTGGTATAAGAAGCCTCTAAATTCTGTAGAGCTATTAAGTTCATGATGAAAATAACATTAAGCTAATGTTCCCTGCTTATTTCAGCAAGAGAGTAGTGGTGCTATTGGATCATTAAAATGTTTTAGTAAGTCTAGCAAAGAAATAATGTGACAAAGCATCTTTAGCACCTGTGGAATCTTGTTCACCATCTTATAAAAACACAAATTCAGCCATTATCCCAGCCTAGAAAACCCACAGCTCCCTTTTATTATTGTATCTATATATTTTAAGACAGTAACTCAAGCTACCTGTGTCTTTTAAATAATAGGTGAAGTAGTATTATACAAGGTTTGGAAAAACATCTTTTCCTCCATGAGACATTTAGAATGCAGTTCTTGTCTCTCATTTTCTGCTGTGTTGGGTAAAAGCAATTGCAAGTGGCAAACCTAATGGGGGCAATATAATTTATCATTGCGTTGCCAGCTGTGGCCAAGATTTGGTCACATACTTTCTATTGGCTCCCATTAAGATAACAAATCTTACCCATTTTCGACTGCATTAATAATAACGTTCACTCTTGTTTAGATTTGGCTATATTTTGCTGTATTTTTAGTCATATCCACAATGCAAACTAATTGCACTCAGCTGCACGCATCCTGGTTGCTGCCAGCCTGCATGCATGGGTTTTCATTGCATGAAAAGTGGAGAGCAGAGAGGTGGGGGTATATGTGCCATGGTGTCAGGCTGCCATCATGGTAGGTACCTGGATCTGGAACCTGCAAAGCTCTCCTAAGACATGTCATCTAGATAAGGCCTTCATGGACATTCTGAACAGACTTGAAAGTGGAAAAAAAATCACCAACTTGAAACCTGAAACTTAAAAATAGTAAATAAATATATTGACTAGACTTCAAAGCGAATGTGTGGTTACCTCTATCTCACTGCTTGAGGTAATGTTTTACTCTATAGATTCAAGGGTTGGAAACTGCCTTTCTGCAGTATTTAAATGCCTTCTTTTGCTTTTCAAGTGGAACTGGCTGAAATATATCACATCTTTAGGGAAGTAAGAGTCATTCCCTGATGGCTGGCCAAGAAAAAACAAAGACAGCAGCTGCAGAGGCAGCTGGAATTGCCACCCTCATAGATAGAATCAAAGTGCTTGGCTGTAGCTGAAATTGGAGGGAATGAGTGAAAACAGAAGGAAGGTAAAAATAGGTAAATAGCAAACTAGAAGCTGTGTCAATAAGATCTGAAGGTTTTCTGCATATTCGTGTGTAACACAGCCTGGAGGTACCTTAGGATCTTGAAAGAAGGCTGTATGCACTGTACACTCTGTAGAAAGTGTGCCATCTCTGAACAGGACTATTACAGAGACAGAAAAATCTTTAAATATCCAAATTTCTTTCTCATGTGCAGAGAAAAAAGACAGAGAAATACAGAGACTGGAAAAAATCTTTTCCAAATCACACCAAGATTGGGAAAGCATAACGTGATCTTGTCCCTGGCACAATCTTCTAGCATTCAGTAATTTAAGGCCTACTGGTCTTACATAACTAGTCCCTTTCCTCTGATACCCATTTTAAACTTCTTCATACTTTCTTAAAAATGCTGTGAGAAAGCAAATTTCACGCCAAAGAATTTAGGCATAGCGATGTTAGGTACATGTGCTTATGTGCTTATAAGAAAGCTGTTGAGGGAAAAGACAAAAAAGGAAATATAATATGCAAACTCACGCTAAGAGAATGTGCTTTTTTGGGACAGATAAAATTAAAGAGAATAGCAAAAATACAATTTCTTCATCTGGACATAGTTAGGGATTAAATATTTAGTCAGGGTTTGAATACAGTTATTTTCTTTCCAAGGTCGCTGTTTTCCATGTCAGTCAGTTTCTCCTTAAAAAAAGTTTCAAACAGAAATCTATACATGGACAATAAATCTATACATGGACAATAAATTAAATGCATATTTAAGTAAGCAGTGGAAATTATATAATCTATATATGAATGACCTATATTAAAATTGGTTTTGATCATGAATGTCACACGTTTAAATATAAACAATAATCCACCTTTTAAAATTAAATGGGCTAACTTTTTTCAAAGAAATCTAAAAGTAATTACAAAATAGCCATGTTGGTGAACAAGTCCACAAGGGAGTCAGCTGATCACCCAAATGCTTGTGAATCAGTTTCACTGAAGGTGAAAAACCGTTTCAGAGATCCAGAACCTCACCACGGAGACTCGCTTGTCTCTATGTAGGACTGGACAGATAATTCACATCTTCCAAATACCATCTGTAACAAAACTGATCCATGATGCCAAGCACTAAATCTTTATGAGCTGGGTGACCCTCATTAAGGAAAATGTTACACAGATTTGAGCATATGAAAAAATACATGCTGTGGAGGGACACTGTCTTAACTTCAAGAATTAAGTGGTCAGTGGTTGATTCTGCCTGACTGCTGTCATCAATCTCCAGTTTAATTTATTCTTAGAACTGCTAGTGTTCCATAGGGATGATAGTGGGTATTAGCATTCAAAGTTCCTGCAAGAGAACATTTCCCATATGTGTTTAGTTCAGTTAAACTCAAATGTCTGTACATCCACCCTCTGTTAGGCCCTATAAGAAGTCCAGTTTTAACTTCAGGCCTTAGCTCAGCATAAAATGGATTGTGGACAAATGTCAGAGCTCACAAAGGCATCCTCTTCCTAGTGAGTGAAGCACCAGTTTGACAGATATGTTTGAACCTTTGGTCCCATGTGAAAAATCACATGTTCCAGTGCTTCGCCACGTGGAGTTCATTCTCAGATCAGGGCTTCCAGATAGGAAACTTGTCAGATTTACAGCTTGAAACAGGCAAAAAAGTCTGGCAAACTGAACTGAAGTAGCCCAAACCTCCTCTACATCCTCAGAGATAAAAATAGCCTTCAAAATCACTCTCTTGAAGAAATAGGTGAACAGGAGTTCCAGTGCACTGCATGTTTCTGAAGGAGAAACAAAAGCATGTGTGGTTGTCTTTTCCAGACTTGCTATAATACTGGATTATAAGATAATTTTAGACTGGATTTAATTTAAGTAAAAACATGTCTCCCCTAAATGAGAAAACAGGATTTTTTTCCCTGGAATATTAAACTACAAACCATGACAAAATGCAGTGACAAAGTGACAGACAGAGAGCAGAATCCATGGTATTTACAGTTTTGTCAAATGAGTCCCCTTCTGCAAATGTTTTGGCCTTTGCTTATTTACATTCCTTGTGCTTCATGCATTGATATGCTTCATGTAGCACAGCTTCTGCACTCCGAAAATTAATGCTGCTCTTCCTAGTTTCTAGACGGCAGGTTTCCATTGCTTCTTTGTTTCCCTGTTTGAATGCAATACATGCTAATTTTACAGTAAATGCCAGTTTACATTAGCTCAGCTGTCCTCATGACATAATTTGACTTGAAGTTATGCAAATGACTTCTTTCCAGATACCTCTGATTAGCTGTAAAAAACACTCCCTAATTAGTCCTGAGATAATCAGGGAGAAATCACAGTTGATTACATATATTGAATTTGCTTCTCCAATTTGAATTGCTGTATTTCCTGCCACAGGACCTGTGAGCACTCTATAGAGTTTGCACCTTTCCTTCCCTTGAAAAGCACTTCAACTACTCCCTCACAGCTCCATCAAATCAAACATTTCTTTTTATACTGACACTATCCAGTCAGACAGGGATCCCTGCTGACAGCCTAAGAGAAACACTAGCCAGGTGCAGTACAAACTCTGGCTGTTGCTGAAGAGACAGGCTAGTAAATCTTACTGGAAATGTATTGGTGTCAGAAAGCTTTACAACTGGCAGCAAAGAGACATAGCACAAAAGCAGATCTTCTGATTAAAATGACATTGTCAACTGATATCAAAGTGACAATTTTAGAGGTCAATAATTTATACTGTATTTCCAGTGGAGTTTTGCTGGCTTGCCTCCCACTGAACTCTTCCTGTCCCTTAGTGATGACTCAGTAATTTATCATAATCCATTTTTCAAATAAACAGGGACAAGTGAACTTCAGAAGGCTCAACATTCAGATTCAATTTGAGTAAACAGATAAATGTTCAAAGGTTTATTCAGAGTTTGGTCTCAATTATCTAACACATCTTGGGTTAACAGGACTGGTAACCTTTTCTACATGGTCCCTAAACTCTTCTCCATATAGAATGCCTTGACAGGGTGAAGAGTAGGTCATGCAACAAAAACTATCCTTTTCAGAAACAAGACCACTGGATGATATTTTCTGTAAGAGAAAGAGGAATGGTGGCTGAGCTTGAGGTCATTTATTGCTTAACAACTCCAGACACAAACACACACATGAAAAGCACCCAGATTTTGGGTTTAACTTGCATACGTTCTTGAGGATGCTGGGAATTCAGACTGGGATCTCAAGTTTCCAATGTGTCTCCTTCCAAAGGGGATGTGATTTGAACTTTGAGTTCGTATCTCCCATTCAGATGGTGTCTACAGTTCCCCCTGAAGTAAAGCACTTTTGCAAAATTAAAGAAAATCATAACAGCAAAAGGCTGAAAATGGAGATATTTCAACTTAAAGTTGAAATTAACTGCAAATTTGGTGAGCTAGAGAGATCAAGAAGGGAATTTTCATAATGTAGCATTGGCAAGAAGAGGAGGATTTTGCCCCTAAATGAACCTTGCAATGCCTGAAAGGAGGTCCGTACAAGACAAAAATAAAAAAAAACTCAAAACTTTCAGTGAGCTAGAATTCCCTGAACTCCACAGGATGAAGACAGAGTTATAGGACTAAGTTCTGCTCTAATTTATGACAATGTAAGTCTGAAGCAGTGATATCAAGTTTGAATCTTACATAAAACTGATACCAAGATGTTATAGTACTACCAGGAAGAGTTGTGATTTTTTTTAATTTTTTTTTTCTTTTTTTAAGAAAGGATCGGTTTCTTTGGGCTGTTAGTAGGAATTCTGTTCTTTCAATGAGCACTGTTTCCCTTTGTCTCCTTTGCTGGGTGATGATCTGAAAAAACCAAGGCCTATACTGAAGATTCCTGTATCATAAAAGGCAATACAAAGTGCCCAAAGTGGCACTATATCCTCCCACAGTCGCTGGGATATCATGGTCACTGCTAGGAGGAGAAAAGCACTGGCAAGGACAGAATATGACCATGAAATGGAGTCCATAACAGTATAGAACAAAATCATTCTGGGTTTGCTTTGTACAATGTTTATTGCAACCATGAAACAACGGTAGTTTAAATGTATCTCCACTCACCTATACAGAACAATTTCATCAAGTTTACTCAAGATATTCTGGAGATATAGTGATTTCACAGGGAAATAAAAGACTGAACAGGAAGAGGAATTATCCAAATAGGTATTTTGTTAATATTTGAGGTAGGATTTAAAGACATACATATATTAGCATGTCAAAATTATTCACCTTTTTTACAGATTTTTTCATCTTACCTTTTGTCAACAGCTTTTTTACAGCTTGTAAGGCTCATCTACTCCATCGGAAAAAAACAACACAGACCACAGTCCTACCATTGCTCATTTTCTCAGAGGCAGCTGGGACATAGGGAAGGGGTTCCAGATCATACAAATCATTCTAGTAGTCCAGATGCTCTTCTTTACTATGGCTACATGGGCCTTCCTTATCAGAATCAGAGGTAAACTGTTCCTATGGCAAATTTCCTTACCTGGCAGGGTGCATAGAGTCAGTGACAGTAATGATAAGTGACAGATAGTTTCTGTGATTTTATGGCAATCTAAATGTATGTAATACCAAGCAACATAAAAATTATTAGACCCTCATACTATCGTGTAGCCACAATGCTAGCTTTGTGTCCTACTCTGCCACAGCCTGAACAATAATTTCCAGACCGTTTCTCTTCTGTGCAACTCTCCTCTGCTTCTACCAGAGCTGCTCTTTCCCATTCACAGCGTCAGGGCATGGTTACAGGGAAATCTGCACGCCCAGCCCCTTTTCACCACTCTGGTATTCCTGCCTCTTCTCTCAGGTATGTGCTATAGCAAATGCACGATTGAGGGGGAGGGGGGAGTGGGGTGTCTGTGTTCCCAGGAGAGGAGTAAGGGCAGGACAGTTATCCCATATCCAGGGAATTAAAGAAAGATGAAAATGTTTCCAAACCCCTTTGGTGTTTCAGAATCTATCACAAGCTGAAGTATCTCAGGGACACAGCCCAGTCTCACAAGGGAGAAAATTGTGAAAGTTAGTGGGGTACGAAAACAAGCAAACAAAAATCATCTTATTCCCAGTCCCCACTGGATCTTTTTCTAAAGGCTGCATATGTGGAGGTGCAACGACACAGCTTTTGCCTTAGTCTTAGAAGTTATTCCAATAGAATTGTCCCTCACAGTGAAGTGAAACATTGTGGAGACTCTATAAAGTTGTATAATGTAAGTCCCAGTCACCTGAAAATAGAATATGTACCAACATCCTCCATGACAAGGTTCAAATATATACGTCCACCTTTCATAGTGAGAATCTGTATTTTCCCAGTAAATCCTTAGTGATGCTTATGGCTCTATATCCTGGTAACTCAATAACCTTTTTTTTTTTTCTTTGCTTTTCATGAAACAGTGGAGGGAAGTTTGCTTTTGAATTAGTTCATCTCCATGATGCATTTATTATTACTGTATTTTATGAAGGACTCATTTTCAGGCTGATCAAATAAACAAGTCGTGTGGCCTCAGATATGAACCACACAGACAGAGGAAATCCCACTCTGCATTTTAACAGATGAATTTGACCCTATCACAAAGTAATTCATTCTAACGACATGGACGTTTTCACCGCATAGCAGTCTGCTTCTACAAAAATCCCAAGACCAAAACATTCTTACCTTATGCAAAAATGTTGAAGTAAAGCCAAAACATTTGTTGTCAAGGCAAGAATTATCAATCTATGGCAATGTTTTGCAACATGATGACTTTAATTCCATTACACCCAATACCTGCTGTTGATGCAGTCATTTTTTGTGACAGATTTTCATAGGAAGGGAAAGCAGTTGTTCATTGCAGCCTTGATTATATGGAAACTGAACTGCCCCACTGAGCCAAAGAACGGGGGGGCTGTACTACTGCTGAAATATATAACTGCATGTTATGACTGAGGTCAACAGCAAAACTCATATGGACTTCAGTAGTGCAGGATCAGGATTTCATTGTTCAAATGTTCCTTATTTTCTCCCTGATGGGTTGTAAAAAGTACTACTTTGCGTAGTAATTGAACGGTTATTGAATTACCAGGATAGAGCTAGGTGCATAAGCATTGAGAAATTTCTCACAAGCAAAAGTAGCCTCTTTCCTGAGCTTGGTCCTGAATTAGCCTTCCAATCAAATGCAAGTCTTTTCTTTACCCCGTCCCCCCCCGGCCCTTGTCCTTATTAGTTGTCCATCTCTGGGCAATGATGACACAGGTACATCCACTACTTAATTTACTATTCATCCTTTCTTCACTTACTTCACCTCTGTTTTTACCAGCACAGTTGAGCCCCAGGCCTTGGGAACAAAAATCCAGGTTGATGCCAACACAGACCCACCACCAGTGAAGGACGAGTTGGTATGTGAACTATTACAGGAGCTTGACCCCTACGAATTTCTGGGTCCTGACAAAATCCACCTGGGGATGTTAAGAGAGCTAGCTGATGTTGTTGCAAGGCTGATCTCCATAATCCTTGAGAATTTATGGTGATTGGGGGACATCCCAGAAGACTGGGAAAAGGCTAACATCACCGCTATCTACAACACAGGCTTAAAGGAGGATCCAGGAAATTATAGGCCAATCAGTCTTACTTCAGTCCATAGGAAAGTTATGGAACGAATCCTCCTGAGGACTATCACAAGTCAAATGAAGCAGGTGATTGGGAAAAGCTAGCACAGATTCAATAAGGGTAAACCATGTTTGACAAATGTGATGGCCTTCTATGACAAAGTAACCTGCTCGGTCGATGTGGGTCAAAGAGTAGACCACAGTACCTGGATTTCTCCAATACTTTCAATATGTTTTCCCACAGCCGCCTCCTAGGGAAACGGATGCTTTACGGTCTCGACAAGTGGTCTCTGCGGTGGGTGGGTAACTGGTTGACAGGCCACACTCAGAAGAGGGTGGTGGTAAATAACTCCTTTTCAAACTGGTAACCTGCCACAATCGGGGTCCCCCAGGGAATGATATTGGACCTGATGCTGTTTAATATCTTTAGTAGTGATCTGGGTGATGGGATCATGTGCACCCTGATGCAGTTTGCTGATACCAAACTGAGTGGGGATGGGGACACTTTGGAAGGGAGAGCCACCCTGCAGGAAGACCTGGATAGGCTGGAAGTGTGGGCTAACATATGAAGTTCAGCAAGGACTAGTGTAAGGTCTTACACCTGGGGAAACATAATCCAGGAGGACAGCACAGGCTGGGATATACCCAGCTGTGGACCAGCCCAGTGGAAAGGGACCTGGGGGTCCTGGTGGACAACGAGCTCACTGTGAGTGAACAATGTGCTGCTGTGGCAAAGAAAGCCAACAGGATGCTGGGTTGCATCAACAAGGGCATCACCAGCAGAGACAAAGAAGCCATTATCCCACTCTACTCAGTGCTTGTCAGGCCACATGTGGAATACTATGTTCAGTTCTGGTCCCCACTTCGCGAAAAAGATGCAGACAGGCTGCAGAGGATCCAGACGAGGGACACCAAGACGATCAGAGGAGTGGGAAGCTTGCCAGGTGAGGAAAGGCTGAGAGAACTGGGTTTGCTCAGACTTGAGAAAAGAAGACCTTATCACCATGTTCCAGTATTTAAAGGGTGGCTGCGAAGTAGATGGAGATTCCCTTTTTACAAGGTGTCACATAGAAAAGACGAGTTGTCATGGGTACAAGTTACTCCTGGGGAGATTCTGACTGGACACAAGAGGAAAATTTTTCACAATGAGAACTATCAGCCCTTGGAATAATCTCCCCAGGGAAGTGGTGGATTTCTCAACATTGGACACAACATTCAGCTGGACAGGGTACTTGGGCCATCTTGTCTAGACCATGCTTTTTCCAAGAAAGGTTGGACTAGATGGTCCTTGAGGTCCCTTCCAACCTCGTATTCTGTGATTCTATGATTCTTTGATTCTATCATCTTCATAGTTTGCAATATCCTGAGTTTTCCAGTTTATGCACTAAGTCCTGAAAGTGAACAACATAGGTGTTTTCTTTATTCCTCAGTCTCATGTTGAAGTTTCAGACTCCTTGAACCAAGATGTGTTTACTTTCTGTATATATTTTAAACTTTAGCTTTGCCTTTTTAGGCCATCTACAGAAAGTACAGTAGAAGAGAGCTAGACATCTAAACCAGTGAAAATCTGCAGTTATTCCACATACTCGATAGCTTTTTTTTCTATAGGTAGATCAGCACCACTGAGAG
This sequence comes from Gorsachius goisagi, assembly GCA_018403395.1. Lineage (NCBI taxonomy): Eukaryota > Metazoa > Chordata > Aves > Pelecaniformes > Ardeidae > Gorsachius > Gorsachius goisagi. The sequence goes on along the minus strand of BOSO01006832.1, from coordinate 43,604 downwards.
AAACTGGCTCAAAATAACTTCTTTTTAATTGGTTTATAAAACAAATGTGATGTGTACTTAGAACAATCAGAGGACCAGTTACCCAGAGGACTAGTTTTTGTTGCTATTTTTGTAATTTTGATGTGCATAAAGGTGAAATACAGTACAATCTGTTTGGAAAGCAACTTTTGGAAAAGGAACACTTGAATAATGTCTTTTACTAAAAGTGTTTGCATTTGCCTCTATACTTCCTTTTCAGTTTATACTATTCTCTCCCTCTTCTTCCCCACCCTGAAACTTCTTTCTGATCAGCCTCTCCTAGGTGCTGCCTGCTCTGACAATGAATTAATTTCTTTTGGTTTTCTTTCCTCCCATCTCTTCAGCCAATCTCTGGTCTTTCTTGAAGTTGAGGTCTCTAATTTCTTTCTTTTTTTAAAGTGAGCATACAAGTAGTCTTTGAACATATCTCCTTAAAAGTTCCATTTGCTTTTTAAGGGTTTCTGGCTTTTTCTTTTCCCCTTATCCTTATTGGAAATAGAACTTCAAAGCTGGAAACAGCCTAAAACTACCATAACAGCCTGTGACTGAGGAACAGGGTTTGGTTCAGAAAATGGGGTCAGCAGGAAGGTTTCAGCTAAAAATGAAGTGATGGTGCTTTGCTCCTTCAGTTGTGGGGGTTTTGATGGTGCTATTAACTTTTATTATTCATGCTTTTGATGTCTTTTGTTTGTTCTCTTTCAGTGTTAATACAGACAGTACTAAGTTATAATAGCATTACTGGCCACTTACACTAATATTCTTGGCATTGGTGCACTATATCCTTAAATAAAAGAAATTTGGCAGTTTGGATTATTATTACAATGTGTGTATATTTTAATGATCACACTTAATGATTTTCTGTCTAGGTCAGCATCATTCCTATTTTATTATCAGCTATATTCATACCCACAATCTAGTTAGCCTGTACGCATTTTCCTAAATAAAATCACACCACTAATTTAATAATTTCATATTATGCGACAAGAATTGTATAAAATCCAAACTGCTCCTTCTTAAATAAAGCTTACAGTTACACAAAGTGTGAATCAGAGCTATTAATAGTCTGAATTTTCAGTTTATTCTTGACTGATGAGTTAGTTGGTTGCAGTCAGGTGCAGTTAAATCTCTGCATGAGACATTGCACCATTTGATCAAAAGAAAGAATAGAGAAAGCACTGCTGTCACAAATACTTTGTATGACATCACTGCAAGAAAAGACAGAGTTGGCTTCTTAATAGTGAATTCTTCTTCATATGTGTATTATTTGACCAGTGTATCAGTCAATAATTTCAGTACAGAAATAAGCAAAGCACAGGCCTGATTGCTATTGAACTTCAAGAATGCCTACTGACAACCACAAATATTACATTTTTTCTCTGTACCTCACAGAATCAGGTCATGATATTTATTTTGGTTTAAGCAGCTGACATAAGTTCAGTTCAACCTTACACTTAGGTGAAAGAACCAACTTGCCTGTAGGTCTGAGTTAAATCCATGAGGAACACTGAAGTAAAATGCATTCTGTAGTGGCCAACATGCATGGTCAAACAAGGCAGGTCAATGCAAAGTCACTGGACTCATCAGGTACCTAGAGCTAAGCAAGTGTTGAAATGATTTTTCACATATTGGATTAAGTGATCTCTTTAGCTATTAGCTAAGTTGCTGAAGGACTAGGAACTCTGAAATTCGAGGTGGTGGGTAAGTTGAAGGAGCAAAGAAAACTCCTCTCTTCATCTGTAGGAAGAAGAGGAATAGTTTCAGAGTGATGAAATAGACAAGATGAAATGTATTTAAGAAAGACTTCCTTTCTACAGCATGTCATAATACACATTAGGGAGCTGCAAAACTGGATTAATTTCTTTAACAAGATACATTATTTTTGATTGATTTCTACCAGGGAAATTAAAATAACTTGTGCTGAAACCATAAATTACTTGAGATTTGGAAAAAGATTATCTGCTTTCAATCTTCATTTTCCATTTGATGAAATGAGAAACAAATAATTATAGATGTATTGAAATATTTAATAATATTAAGATATTATTAAATAGCATTCTGAAGAAAGCTGTAAAGAATTCCTGCTAACGCTTGCAGATGACAAAGCTGATCTAAAGACAGCTATTCAGATCACTTGGTAAACTGGCTCCAAATACACAACAACCATTTGATGCAGCTAAAAGTAGTAATGTTGTTGCAGCTGTAGTGGCTTAATGGTATTAAAGCGAGGCAAGGGTTGTAGGAAGAGGTGCTGATTTTTCACTGGATCAACGGGTTTAGCCAGGAAATCACTCCAACCCCAGATCTCATGCACAAAGCCCTCTTTAGCTGAAGGACAGCTCTCAGTAAGAGAAAGTAAAAAAAGGAGCAAACTGGGAACAAAAGAAAGGAAAGCTACAATATCCCAGTAGTTAGGTCTGTCACTAGGGACATGAGAGATGCGTCCCTTCCTGTTTTGAAATGGGTGAGTGCCTTAATGTCAGGGCTATTCAATATTCAGGTGCGTATCTGTCTGATTTTGATCAGTTTCCACACAGAAATGAAGAAGAGTGCACATGCCCAAGGCTTCTCTTTTTTAATTTTCGCAGTATATATGCTGATCTCATAAAATATATTTCTCCTTACAAAACTTGCCTGAAGTAAAGTTAAGTACATTGTTTACACAGATCATAGTTAAAATACGTGGGACTTTGTCCTGAAAAGCAGTGATTCTGGAAAGGGAGTCATGGTGGATAGACAGTTGTTTACGAACTCTCAGTGCAAAGCTGCGGCAAGCAGGACTCCAGCACTCCTTGAATGTGAAACAGAGATGTTAGCGGGAAGGAGGAAGAAGTTATAGTCTCCCATATACAGGGCTGAAGAGACTGCCATTGGTGAGCTGTATGTAGTTCTGATGTGTGTGCTTCAAAGAGAATACTGCAAATTTAGCAGTTTCAGAAAAGATAGGAAAAAGTTATTCCAGAAAATGTATCTCGGAGTGAAATAGTTTCTCAAAGAGAAGGACAAGATGTGATTTTGAAACAATCTATATGTAAACTTGACAAAAGAAAACCAATATTTACTGTAATCTAACAAAAGCACAATAACAGTTAGTTACTGTGCCTGGCAATTAAGGTTAGAGAAATTCAGACTGGAATTAAGGTATATTTTTTTAAGAGTAGACAGCTAACTATTGGAATAATCACCAAAGAACACAGAAAAAAAGATTCTATTGGTTGTATTGGATGTGTTTTCAAAAAGATATCCTCTACTTCAGCTGTGAGGTATTGGGCTTGACAAAAGAACTTTTAGGCAAAATTACTTGGGCTACTTTGTGCAGGAAACATTCAGGCTTCAAATGCAATTAATCTATGAACCTTGCAACCTTTCAGTCCCTGGCACATGTACACTGACAATAATATCTCATTATAGCACTCCTTTTGCACATTTTAACTCTGAAAGGCACTTAGGAATGAGCAGAACACACACAAAAAAACCCAAAACAAACAAGACAAAAGCTCACAGACTCTGATGAGTCAGGGAACTGATGAAGGAAGAAGCGGCAACAGCAATCCCTGGTCTCAAAGGTAGTATCAGTTGCCACAGCATCATGAATAAGATGAGCTTAGCTCACTGTTCATCTTTATTAATAGTGACGTTCAGGAGCCAGCGGTCACTAATAACATTCTCCTTCTCAGTAACGAAGAATGCAGGGATAACACTTCCATACCCATACTCAAAATGGGTGTTACAGAGTACAGTTATTGACTATGCCATTTGTCAGACACTGCTGCACCACCCATTATCAGGAAGAATTAATAAGAACTGGTGTAGGAGATAGAGCCTGAACTACATAGGCATATGCATGGTTTTCTGCTCCTTATTACAATTGTGTAGTTTTATTAACCCAAAGCTAACTTCATTAGTTTTGCTGTAAGGGTGACCTGGTAACAGTCAGTACTAGCCATGATTCACCCACAGGCTCAAGAGGATGAATAATCCAAATGATGTGTTTCAAGCTGAACACATGTTGACACCCTTTCCTGAACAAGTGTCGTGCAAAGGAAGGTAACCAGGAAGCAGCCATGGTCAGAAGGAAGGATGAAGTAAACAGTCTAAAGTCCTTTCCAGCTTTTCATTTTTTATAGCTCTAAGTAGATTTTAGGGACTGCTGGAGCTCAGAGCCTTGGTTTCTAGCAGACTTGGCTTAAATGTCTTTGCAGTTCACATGCCAAACTCTCCCTCCCCCTCACTATTGCAATAAGAGCTGATGTCACACCCCCTCTCTCCTATCCTAAGATGTTATTATTAACACATGGAATTTCCTCCTCCTCCTCTGTTTGAAATCCCAGAATTTAATACTAGGAAAAAAAACCCCCAGTCATCCTACAACCCTTCTTTGTTATTTAATCTCAACAGAGCTATTTGCCAGGAGCCTTTTTTCCCCTTTCTAATGTCTTCAGGCCAACCTTAGCCTCCAGCTCGCAAGGTCTGCTCTCATTTTATGACCAGGAGCTGCTCCAAAGGCATCGTTCATTCCAGTGTCTGTTGTCTGCCTCAGCTGCAGGAGCTTCCAGCTTCTTTTGTTTGTTGTCTTCTGATGGTGCCTTATTTAACTGAAGGCAGTTATTCATGAAACTCATAAAGGACCTAGACCTTTTTGCAGTGAAACATTAGAATTTTTGTTCCTTGCATGGTGACATTCACATACAACCTGATCTTGTTCCCATTATGTTAGTGGCAACATACTTTTGTATTTAGAAGGAGCCAGCCTTGTACTTGGTGAACACTGGAGGCAATGCCCTGTGATAAAATGTTTAAACTACTTCTTAAAAAGCAAAAACTCAGTGAAGGTTATTTTAGCAATATAAACAACAGCAACAAAAGTTATAAACAATGATTTAAGCACAAGGCCTCAGATTCTGAATAAGAATAAAGGCACAATTCAAAGAGTTTAAGTGTGGGACTGTCTAAAAATTAAGAAACTGGCCCCAGTAAGGTCATTCAAAGAGTAAAAGTCAGGCATCTGTGCTCTAAGTGTTACCGATGGCTCTAAGTCTAAGCTCTAAAGGCTTCCAAAGGATAATGTATGGGGGACTGGTGAGACTTGTGTGCCTCAAAAGGATAATAAAAAACAAGCCATAATACACTGAGCAAGTCACCAAAAAACTATAGAAAAGCCATGAAAAAGGGTGCTGAACTCTCGCTTTTTGCTGAAGCTGTGAATCCAAGGCTTATGGGTCCTACAGAGACTTGTGAAGGAGCTTCATCAGGGAGAACAGTAAGCTACCTAGATGAATTTATAACCTAATTCTTTATCTGTTGTTAGCAGACCTTCATCTCTCTTGCTTCTATTATATTAGATGCCACAAGTTTTTTATACAGAAAAGAGGGGTGGATTGTAAATAGGCACAGATGCAGCCTTTGGAGTCAGCTCCATATTCTCACAGTCTCAGCTGCCTTCTACAGGCTGTAGGTAGATTCCTAAACTCTCTATTTTTTTTGTGGCTCAGCTTTCAGAAGTGCCTGTTTCTTATCAGTCACTGTGAAATTCTTTTGACTCTTAGAGTATCTTATTGGCTGTGTAGGAAGCCCAGCTTACAGCTTTCTGAATCACCCCAACAGAGTCAAGCACAGGATTTTCAGGCACTGAGATGGCACAGTTAGAAAAGCCAAAGTGATGTCTCTGACTTTTCCATCCTTTGTTTATAAGAGGAATTATGATTTGGGTCTTCAGGTGCCATTGTGAGAATAATGTCATTAATTCTGATTAGCTGATCCCTATTCAAAGAAGAATGTGGAACAAATGGATCATTAAAATGAATTGTAAATTATACAGGCATTATAGTAACTTAAAGCATAAACAAATAATCCAAAGACAGAGGCTACTCAATAAAAATTTCCCTCTTCCATGGCTTTATATCAGAAGGACCAATCAAGCAGAGCTTCCTTCCACAGTAATAATGAACAATGTTCCTTCTTCATACCCAAAGTCCACTTTGATGCACCTTCCCCGTGAAAACAATGCAAGAATGAAAGTCCCACCAGATTCAGCAGTTCTCTTGCCTGCCTCCTTTAAAGCAACCAAACTGCTTGTGGAGAGGACTGACAGAAATTCAGGAACAAAGTGGGTAAAAACAACAATGAAGCCATCTTAATGTCAAGGTAGCACACTAGTAATCTTAGGATGAAGACAGATGTAGTGCCCTTTTGATAATTTACACAATTTGGAAGACACTGCAATTTCTTCGTTTTTTGGGGGTTTTTTTGTGCCTAACAGTACATAAATATTAGGGCTAAAAGGCCACTTTTTTGAGTGCTGACAGTTGTAGAAATAGATTTTCTTAAGACAAAATAGACTATACTTAAGATATCCTTATATGGAGTTATGCATTGGAATGGTAATTTCATATTAATTGAGTTCTCAGTACAACAGGCGACATATCTTATGCTCACATCTGCTCTTTATATTGACATTAACAGCTGAGAAAAAGTCCTTTAGTGGCCTACTTCCATAATTCTGTTGTTGGATAGTATCATTATAAAGTGTGATAAGGATAAATTGTCTTAGGGTAAATTATTTAATTTGTATACTGTACTCTAACAACAGCTGAAGGATTTAGTCCCATCAATCTATGTTTGAAAGATGAAAAGGGCAAAATACTTCTTTTCATCATACTTTTCTTCAGCTGTTTTCCATATTCCCATTCATATTCTTTCTTCCTAAGGACTTTCTTTTTTCTCTATGCCCTTAGCATCTCCACAGAGAGCTGCTATCATATTGTAGTATGGTATCTGAAGTAAAGTTATACATGTGGTATTTTTACAAAGCATTGCTAATGTATTTCCTTCACTTTGTTTTTAAAACATCTCAAAAAAGTGAATATTTCCTAAACTGCAGAAGATATCCCACTAAAACTGAAATTCAATGGGATATGTATGTCCACTAAGCGTTTATATCTTTAAAATTTTTCTTTGCTATCTACAATATGGTTACCATTGATTTTTAGTCTGTATAATCCTCAGAAAATCAACCATCTCAGATTCCCCTGTATCTTTGCAGTAAGTGTGAGTTGGGTATACATTGTAGTAATCTTCAGTGTGTGTTCTTTCTCAAAAGCTTTAGAATAAAAAATAAAAATACTTTTGAGAATAAAACCCAGGGTCTTTCATCAAACAAGTATTCAAAATTACACAATGTAGATAAATATCCTAACGAGAAAAAAAAAAAAGCAGTATCTCCCACATACACACTTTTTTCCATTCATATTGTATGGGTGCTACCACATGGTCGAATGCTCTAATCGTAAGATTCATCAGAAGAGAGTTGCACAGACAAAAAATAAAGGAACAGCGGAGGAACTCAGGGAGCCCAGGGGGAGAATTAAGATGTTTCATCCCTTTCCTTTGAGCTTCCTCAGCAAGACTTGCTCTACCAGCCTTGAGATTCTGCTCATACCACTTTGCAAACCAATGACCTTTAAATCTTTTTCATGCTGACAGACATTCCTAATGAAAGAGGCGAGTTTCATTTCAGCAAACTTATGCACAGTCTCACAAAGGAATTGTGGCACTTCCAATTTAATTTTAGGCTGCATTCATGTACTTAACTCTGAGGGGATTCACAAAAAAAAAAAGCTGCTTTGCTGCTAGAGTGCTTCAGCATGCACAGGCACCAAAAGTTTTCAACACAAAGCTTAAGTAGGTGCCTAAAGTTTTGCTACTGTGCATGCTGAGATAGGCCACCAAACTGACTGAGCTGCATGACTCAGTGCCTAAGGTTGTCAGGAATTCACAGCTTAGGCATCCCTCTACCAAAGTCCCCTAAGGTCTGGTCTGGTAAGCTTCAGAGTACACCTAATACATCCTGACAGCATGAAGGTCAGCCCAAAGCACAGGAGCCATAGTTATTTCTATTCAAAGGAAGTAATTATTTCAGGTTCCCTTCCTTTGCAGAACTGCTCAGTCTTTTAAAGAGTTTACCAAGGAAGCAAGTCGTGTTAGTTCAGTGATGGTGATTGATACACTTCTGCAATTTCTGTCCAGTTTTGGGGATTTTATATGACTTGGAATTAAAGAAATAAACAGATTGACCCAGTATCATCCGGCAAAGAGTATAAATTGAACAGGGTTTTCCAGTCACAAGTCTTGAATTCGTACAAGGCATTAAACTCCCGGCATTTCTGTTTTACTAGCATTGCATCTATCAGGTTGCCTGTTAGGAAACCATGTTAAGGAACATAATTCTCCCCAGTCAGTGTGCAAGTATACTCATATGAAAATTCATAGGTGTGTAAGTTTCTTAATATGTGACTGTGAACAGTTGTTGATCAAACTATATCTTCAATTGCAGGTGCTACAACATTCAGCATGTCAGCTTCTAATAGGCTTTCTGAATCTGAGCCTTCAAGTCAATTTCTGCAAAGAAAAGGAATAAAGATGTTGGTTGATACCTAGCCTCAAGGAGTCTTTGCTTCCAATGGGGATGTGATTTCATGACATCTCTTTCATGAAACGGAAGAGTTTCCAGCACCCAAGTGACATAACAGCAGGTCACTGAAATAGGTTCATTACCTCTTCCCCAATTAAACCCAAAACATCTGTGAAAATAGGCTTTGGTAAACTAAATGCAGGGGGTAATCACTGGATTGACCCTACTACGTATGGATATATTTAATTTTTTCATTGGAGGGAGTCTGAAACCCTGGTGTACACAATGACCTGGAAAATTTATGCTTTGCTTCAACAGACTTGCATGAAACCTGCTTTTGCACTGATCTTCTAACTGTACACAGCTCTGTGTTAAATTTACCATAACAGTCAGATATTGCTGAACATTCATACCTGGAAAACACAAGATTCAGCTCAGTTGCAATCTCAGCTGAGGTTAAATGGTTCTTGTGTAGATGAAAACATAAGGGATTACACAGTCTCACTCTATTAGATGCCTTCTGCAGTCTATTTCCACCTGTTAACAGCTTTAGTACCCTGACTATATTCCATCATTTGACTTTTGCATTTTTTTATTTATTATGTGGTGCAGCTAACTAAACAGTAATTTGCCTTTTTTACTTAAAACTTTTCTTCGGGATATCTTTTGATATAATTTTGTCCTGATTTTTCATAGTCTTACTCTGTGATGCAGATGACAGTCCTGCTTACTCCTGCAGACTGTCTACCTTTTAATTTAGTTTCCTCTAGGACAGCATTAGCAAACATCAAGCACGGCCACAAAGACTAACAGCTATTAAAAGTTTGTGCAACTTACCAGCATTGGCACCATAAGAAGAAGAAAATAGTTTGAAGAAATTCTTTGCCTACTAGTACTTTCCCTAAAAAGGCAGAATTCCTATGTAAGATTTTCTTACATGTTGTTTGCAGTGAGAACAAAGTATACCACTTATGATTTGTACTAGAAACTCCCCAATGCTCAGTGTAATCCTCTCCCCCCTCCCCAAGTAGCAAGGACTTCAGATGTAGGTCAGGCAGTACACAACAACCTCTTTCAAACCTCTCAGCTCTATTACCCACAACTCAGCTAGTTGTTCATCAGCTGGTCCTTTGTTGTCTGCAAACTTATTAACTATGGTCTACAGGAAAGAGAACATACTTTTTCCAGGAGCTAATGAAAGTCTGTCTCATTCACCATTTTATGTTTTTGAGGCTTCAATTCCTAGATATTCACAACACTTTATAAGAGGTCAGTAAGAACTGGGACATCACAGAACACATATTCTTAAAGTTGTACAATATACTTGCACATAAGTGATTTTAAGCCACAGGTATGCAGTGAGACCTGGGTAAAGGATTTAGGAAGGTATAGCTTTTAAAATGTCATCCACTTACCTGCTCCATATATACAGTCTTGATTTTACTTGTTAGCCAACCTTACATTTTTTTAATGTACCAACCACGTTAAAGAGGAAAAAATACTTTCAAAACTTCATAATAGTGAAGTCCAGTGACTTCAATAGCCTTTCCTAACATAATGGCTCTCTTTCTCCAAGGAGTGTGAGAGCTAGAGGGACACCTGAAAGCTCCCCACATATTCCAAACGCAGGTCAATAAATCTTACTTGTACAGAAGTCACTTGGAAAATAAAATTTAAAAATGCACAGACATTGCAAATATGTATGTGCTGTGAGGTAACATACAGCTTCATCTTCAGGAGGGTTTTGATTGAAGGAATATATCTTGCTGACTGCACAGTTGCAGATCAGTTGGGAAAAGGATGTATTTTTCTGCCCCCTCTGTTTAATCAGTATCTTGAAGTTCTAGTATTTGGTGTAATGGATGAGAACTTTTTGTTACCAAGCCAAAAGGAGAAGAAAAGTTGTTTTGTGTGATGTGAAATTAATTTTTATTTATGCAATAAAGACTGTTTCACATCTCACACCTTAATTTAAAAAGAAAATATAAAAGAAGAGAGAAATTGTAGACACTAATTGGAAGGGTGGTTTGCAAAGTGGTAGGGAGATGGTGAGAAACTAAATCTTCAAGAGCCGACCAACTGGTCACAGGTCTTTCTACAAAGGGCAGTCCCTGGCCTTGTCTCCACTCTATTTTGGGATAGCTAAGGATTTGCGGGATTACCATTCCTCTGTGTCTCCTAGAGCTCCTGAAAACAAAAATAATTAATAGAAAAAAAAATAGAGTTTCTTCCACTAACTACCATTTCAGTGCAGATTTCTCTGGTTTACCTCTGCTTAAATCAATGATTTAGGATTAGTGCATTTCAGACAAGGGTGGTGCTAGCCCATAAGATACTGCTGAACTCTATAGATTTCTTACCGGGAGTCATATGCAAAGACTTTGAAAAAACTGCTTTAAGTGCCTTACATCCTCCAGCAGTTTTACGCAGAGCAGTCTCCTTGGAAAAACAATGTACAATCAGCTGTGAAGCTGCTGCCATTTATCATGGGTGATCACGAAAAAGAGTGATCTGGGAACAGGACAGAAAGCTTATGGTCAGCTTGGCTGTACATCTTTTCTCTGTGGGCACGGTAGAAGGTGCCTTATGTTGTTTTCTGTTCTGCTGGAGTAGTACAGAAAAACAAGTGGTAGAAAGGGCCCTCCATGACCTCTGCACCTTTGCAGAAAATCTTGTGCACAGAGATGATCTGACTACAGCCAGTTAAATTGAGTTTGGGGCAGAATTATGATAGCATTGTGCCATTAACGTCCTAGGCCAAAAGCTTGGTCTGGATTCTATCTTATTTTATTACTTTAAAAAATGCAGATATTAACCCTGTTCTGCTTTTTCACTATCATGTACGTGGAAGGACATTCATAGTCTGATGTAGAGAAATATTTTTTTTCCACCAGACTGGATTCTTTCCCCGACTCTTAAAGGCATCTTTCATCATAACTTTCAGCAGAGGATCTGCCTGGATAAGGAAGGAGAGCAGGGTCAGAAAAAGTGATGGGGAAGTGATGGGAGTCAGTGGGGTTGTAGGGAGGGACGTGTTACAAAACTGAGACTAGACACAGATGTAGGGGAAGTACAAGGAGGCTGGGACAAGGTTTCCTGGAGGGAAAAAATTTTTGATGAGAAGCTGCTCTCACAGCCCACCCGTATTGATATAACGTGAATAACAACAGCTGTTAAGACTGAAGGATGAGTGTGAGAGTGTGTGTAAATCAACACTACAAACTGCCTAAGAGCACATTTGGTCCCAAACTGGTCCTGTTAGGAGGAAAACAATCATCAGTCAGATTAAACAGTAACCATAGAATTACAAAGAGACTTTGGAAGCAAAGACGAAGTCAAGTTGAGAAAAAGTACAAAAGCAGCATGACATTTTGCTAAAGTATGGAGACACCTTGGAGCGAAAACAGCAGCAAACCTGCTTTGATGCTACTGGAAGTCTCCCCACTGGCACCACAACTTCTGTCAAGGCCATGCAGAGCCGCGTCCTCATCAGATGCCTGGAGAATCCCGCATGCAGGCGGTGGACAGTCTCTATGGGATGCGATGAGTAGCTCTGCACCTCAGGTGTGAGCAGGTGACCACAGTAAGGACTTTCTTGCTGGTGTGTAGATTAGCAGCCTGTGGGAAGTGGCATGAGTATTCATAAACCTAGAGCACCCTCATCTCTAACAGGAGTCATGTGCAGATAGGGGAACCCACACCCCCAGGAGGAATGTATGTGCTGGTAACCAGCTTTTCCTGAGGGATGGTATTGTGCCGATGTGTGTGCACACGTGTGTGATTATAACTTTTGGGCACTAGCTCTGGAAGGGTGTTTAGTAATGTGCAGGTGTATATTAACATTTTGTAAATGTCTAGAATTTTGTTGTTGACCTTGACCTTGAATGTATAGTTCCCTGATCTGTCATTAATAAATCAATAAATCACTTTGATCATAATTTGATTTAAACATGCGAACTGAGAAGTTTTTTTCCTGAGACAGAAATTAGGACTGGCAGATGTTGTGAGGGAGGTAGAAGATGAATTAGGTAAAAAGCACTGAATAGAGAACAAGGACAGGTTTGGCAAGAAAACTGGAAATGGAATCAGAAGAGACAAGACAGACTGGGGACAGGAGGTAGCTAGAAGGGAGTTTTAGGGTGATGTGAAAGATCGTGCTAGCTTTCTTCCTTAGAGTCCGAAATAAAATCTAGGATTCACAAATCTCATATCTGTTGTCTAAGAAAACATGTGTCTCATCCCATTTTGGTGTTGATCCAGGAGAAAAACAACCTGCTGTTGCTCTCATGTACTAATCCAAGAAGAAGAGAAATGTGGGGTGGTTCTTAAGGTCCCAATTCTATTATTGAACTAAGTAGGTGTCAAGACCATGCCATTGATTTCGTGTTGCTTCTATTACGTTCACACATCATTTCTTTTCCTAGAAGAACATGATCATGGCTATGAAGTTAAGCTGCCAAAAAATTACAAATGGACAGAATCAAGGTTACAAGTATGACCTTGATTTAGCCACCTTTTTCATATGAATTGTAGTCTTTAATTACAGGATCACACACTCAGCTCTTTCAAGAGTACTCCTACCTAACTCAGTGCATCAAAAGGACTTAATTAGCAGCTGTTCAATATTTTTTTTAGCCTCATTGTTCAATATGTTGCCGTGGGCCTTATTTAAAAAACACTGTTCAAGCCCTGCTCTGAAGACAAAATTACTAATTTCCTCCTGGTCTTTTCTGTGCTCATCACCCCAGAATCTCAGTGCTTTGCAGACAATTCATTCATCATTGTAAAACCCACGTAAAATTTGAGGGCATTATCTCCATACAGAAGATAGGGAGCTCAGACACAGACTAAAGTAAACTACATTGGGTGTCCAGTGTGAAATACTTCAGACTGTCAAAATTATATTTTAGCATTACACAATAACCTACTTACTGAGAGATTAGTTCTTATGGACTTTCCTGGTAACTGAAACCATTCAACATTTTGCAAAGCAGGCCTAGAGGTACAGACCAGACACCCAAATATGAAGAACATATCCAAGTTTCAAATCATTGCATACAGAATTTTCAGAAGGCACAAGGTACAGAACTAATTTTCCCAGGAAAACTAAGTCACACTTTCTATTCCTGCAGCTCCCTGCCTTAGTCACCATCGTCCTGTCAGATTCTGAAATGAACAAGGAACAGAGATTTATAAAAAGTTATCCCAATCTTCCATTTCATTATCAAGGCATCTGTATGTTAGCTGAGGCCAAAGTCCTAAAGAGGAAACAGTAAGTGATTTGTGGTTAACAATTATATTATAATATTCAGAGATGGGATGTCAGGGATGCATGGGGGCAGGGGGGCACAGTGTCAATGGAGGTCTTCTGCCATTTCCAAATTTTAGACCTTTTAATTGCATTTCCTTACACAAATTGATGTGCAAACAAGTATATGACCACTTATGCATGCAATATAAAGTAGAAGCTTTTTGAGTTACCAGCAGTGCTGAATATGAAATGTAACTAGGAAAAAGTCACTACCAACTGCTTACTCTTTGGAGATAGAGAAAAGCTTTTGAGCATTTTGTATTTGATAAGCAGTAATATGCAAAGCTAAAGATCCATTTTCTATTGCTTTCAGGCACAATTAATCTTAAGCAGCCCGGACAGCCAGTTCTTCTGGATTACAGAACTGTCAGAAAAATAGAAAAGCTCCACAAATTTCTTGCTAGGGTTCTCGGTGTTATTCCAGCTGTGTACTCACTAAGATCGTCAGCAAACTTTCTAGCCTGACATTTGATTAAATTAGTCCTTACATCTATGCCAGGAAAAAATACATTTTGTGTTTCCAGCTAAACCTTGTGAATCTCCTCAGTTTTACTATATCTGCTCAGTAGCTGTAAAAAATAATAATTAAGGAAAGGAGCTACCCCACTGTTTTAATATAGTATATGGGTCTCCTAGGATAATTAAAACTGTTGATTGCGATATCTGCTTTTTCCCAGTGTGGCTAGTATGTTGACAGCCCTCAGTTTATTCGTCCTTTGACATAGGCATTGGCTTCTCTAAAGTCTGTACTGCTAGAGAGCTAATGTGTTTTTCTGACCCAGTGGTCTAACTCAGCTAATTAATTTGTCAGCAATGAATTTAATATCATTTTGTTGAAACAACCCTTAAAGTCAATGGAGACATCTATGAAGGGACTCAGTTCTCGAGTCTTTAGGCAAATTTGCAGAACCAAGGGAGAAAGAATAACATGCAGTCTCAATGTTTTCTCTAACACGTATACACATTTCCTTGCACACTGTTTATGAGGGTCTTTCAAAATGAGGCTTTAGTGACAGCACAGACTTGTCCTCTCCAGGAAGGAAAAAAGCACTCTTACTACCCTTAGCATTTTTTCAGAGCAAAACTGGCCCTGAGTAGGGAATACATTGCATCACTATAGAAGGGGTGCCAAAGCGAGCAATGTGAAGGTGATTGCTCCTTCTAAATACAGAAGTTGCACAGACCTGACATTGTCTGCCCATATTGAACAACACCAACTTGGCTTTCTATGATGGTGTGACAACAACAGTGGACAAGGGAAAACCAATGGATGTCATCTATCTGGACTTCTGCAAAGCCTTTGACACGGTCCTGCACAACATCCTTCTCTCTAAACTGGAAAGCTATGGATTTGCTGGGTGGATGGTTCAGTGGATAAGGAATTGGTTGGGTGGTCACATCCAGAGGGTAGTGGTCAACAGCTCGATGTCCAGATGGAGACCGGTGACAAGTCGTGTCCCTCAGGGGTCCGTACTGGGACCAGTGCTGTTTAATATATTCATCAATGACAGAGAGATCGAGTGCACCCTCAGCAGATGACACCAAGCTGAGTGGTGCGGTTGACACACCAGAAGAGCGGGGTGTCATCCAGAGAGACCTGGACAGGCTGGAGAGGTGGGACTGTGTGAACCTCATGAGGTTCAACAAGGCCAAGTGCAAGGTCATGCACCTGGGTCGGGGTATCAATACAGGTTGGGGGAAGAAAGGATCGAGAGCAGCCCTGCCGAGAGGGACTTGGGGGTACTGATGGACGAAAAGCTGGACATGAGCTGGCAATGTGCGCTGGCAGCCCAGAAGGCCAACCGTACTCTGGGCTGCATCAAGAGAAGTGTGACCAGCAGGTCGAGGGAGGTGATTTTGCCCCTCTACTCTGCCCTGGTGAGACCTCACCTGGAGTACCACGTCCAGCTCTGGAGCCCTCAGCACATGGAACTGTTGGAGCGGGTCCAGAAGAGGGCTACAAAAATGATCTGAGGGCTGGAGCACCTGAAGAGAAGGCTGCGGGGAGACCTGATTGCAGCCTTTCAGTGCTTAAAGGGGGCCTATAGGAAAGATGGGGAAAATCTTTTTAGTAGGGCCAGCTGTGACAGGACAAGGGGTAATGGTTTTAAACTTAAACAGGGTAGGTTTAGACTGGATATAAGGAAGAAATTCTTTCCAATGAGGGTGGTGAAACACTGGAACAGGTTGCCCAGAGAGGTAGTGGAATCCCCATCCCTGGACACATTCAAGACCAGGTTGGATGGGGCTCTGAGCAGCCTGATCTAGTTAGCGGTGTCCCTGCTGACTGCAGGGGGGTTGGACTAGGTGATCTCCAGGGGTCCCTTCCAACCCAAAGCATTCTGTGATTCTATGATTCTATGAATAACACTGGAATGGTTGAAATATTTCATTCTCAAGTAAAAGAACGACACCCACACTGAAGTACTGGGATAAATAATTTAATTTTCAAAGCTACTGACTACATGTTGTGGCTAAATGAAGTCAACAGTTGAACTCTGGAAAAGCCTTATTATAGGTACTGCAGACTGCCCCTGCAGCATTTCAGCATTTAATTGCTTCATGTAACACCAAGCCGAACTTGGATTTCAGATATACCGGTTTTTCCGATGTATGTTACCTCCAGTGAGCTGAAACAGTTATGGGAGACATTCAGCAAAAATTTAAGTGAAGACTTCCCAAATCATTGTCCTTGCTTTGGATTTTCATCAAAATTGAAGTCTTTGCACAGAAGTTCAGAAAATTTTTTTGCTTACTTCCAGAGAATGAATAATTAATTTAAAAATCACTTTATGGGTATAAAATTTAGGATTATTAATAAAACAACATTATTTTGTTAGGCTTTTCCTCATGTAGAATTCTTGCATTCTTTTTTTGAGTTGCTATTCCTTTGTCTTTCCTCCTTGCTGTCACAACAGTGCAGGTGATGTAATTATCTTGGGCATTCAGTGTAACTCCTTAAAATATCTACTAGCAAGAATTAATTTTTAAGAAAAAATGTGATGACTTTTTGTCATTTGCTCAATTAATTATTCACCACTGTTTCTAAATAAAAACTGCCTGTGGTGCATTTGGTTGTCTTTCATTACATTTTGATTCAATGCTGAGGTGCCTCGGTTGATTAAAAGAAGGGCAATCCACTAAGAAAGGTATTAATCTTGTTCATAAGAAACTAATTCTGTGCTCTGCCACAAACCTCTTGTGTGTTCTGGAGATGGTCATTTATCATTTAATCTGATGGTTCCAAGATGAGAATTCAAACACTTTCTGCCTGCCCTCCATTTTCTGTTTCCTGCTGGAAATGCAAACTCTGCCTACCATGCATGGACATACAAGGCATGGCATTACCATGCCCTGATGGCCCTGCAAAAACAGGAAAAGAGTCCCACCTTCACTCAATGCCGTGCACACCTCTGGCACTGTATAAAAATGTTAGCAAAGCTGCTGGGATTTTGTCCTGCCATCTCCCTGCACGTGTAGTCACTACGTGCAGTGTTTATGATTTCGGTTAATGTCTGGCGTTGTGACTCATGAATATGTCAATTAGACATAACAGTTTATGCAGGAGTGTTTGCAAGGTTATAAAATTTATGAATGGTATGGATCACTGTCTGCCAAGAGCAAAAAAAAATGCAGTCTTTTTTTCTGAGAAGATATCAAGTTGGGTCTACTAGCGTAAACAAATTTTAAGGCCTGATTTTCATAACTTTTTAGCATTCCCCATTTCTGTTGAAGGCAAGAGAGCTGTGGATGCTGAGCTCCCCAAAATACATGCTGTTTTATTGAGCCTTCCTTATAGCTTATCCATTTTTACATCTGTTGGTAAACCTTTTGGGAGCAGGGGGACAAGGAAGGTTTTCTAGCCTTATTCTATGGCGATATCATTGTATTTGATCTGGATCTAAGAAATTAATTCAGTAGCAAATGTCCACAACTACTTAGACTTCCCACACAGCTTGACTGTCTCATAAATTACCCTTGCAAGGGTCTGAATATACATTTTGCAAAGTGTATTTCAAAAATGTGTAAGTTACCAAGTACCCTAAATGTGGTTTTGGCTAGTGATTTGGAGAGTTAAAGTCAAGTCTCAGTCTCTCAGAAGGACCTAGGAGTCACAATAATTTAAGCATAATTTTGAATTTACCTTTCTTATTATTACAAATGTTTGCTGCTTCCAGGGTGACTAACATCATCTTTAGCCAGAAATACCAAGCACTCCAGCTAACTGTAAGTGATCCAGCAGCTGCTATTAGGCTCTTTCTACTGATTGTCAAAACATATGATGGAGTCTTAAAAATTTTGATGGAGATACCATTCCAGAATTCTGTTATATCTGGATTCCAAATATTTATCCAAGGACTCAAACATACACCTAAAAACTAAGACCAGAGTGATAACAGTAGGAACGGGTTGATCACTGAATCATAGAACTACACATGGGGAAAAAAAAAAAAAAAAAAGAAGAAAAAAAAAAAGAAATCAGACTGTAGAGTTGTTTCTTGAACATTATGTCTAGAAATTTCTGAAAGAGTTTCTAGCAGTAACACTTGATGTGATGAGTTAGCCTTGACTAACACCCAAATGCTCACCCACCCACTAGCCCACTCCCCTCTCTGGTGGGACAGGGAGAGTATAGAAAGAAGGTGAGAAGACCTTTGGGTCAAGATAATGACTGTTTAATAGGCGAAGCACAAGCTACATGCACAAGCAAAGTAAAAAGAGGAATTCATGCAATACTTCCTGTTGGCAGAAAGATGTTTAGCTACTTCCTGCAAAGCAGGGACTCAGCACACCTCACAGGTGCTTGGGAAGATGAACACCATAACCATAAATGTCCCCCCTTTCTCATCTTTTCCTTGAGCTTTTATTGTTAAGCATGACATCATGTATTATGGAATATCCCTTTGGTCAATTTGGGTCAGCTCTCCAAGCTATGTCCCCTCCCAGTCCATTGTCCACCCCCAGCCTATTCATTGAACATGGGCAGGGAGAGAAGGGCAGAGTGGGAAACAGAGAGAGAGCCTTGACTCTGTGCAAGCACTATTCAGCAGTAGCTGAAGCTTTGGTGTGTTACCAACAGTGCTTTGGCCACAAATCTAAAGCACAGCACCGGCAATGAAGAAAGTTAACTCCATCCCAGCCAGACCCAGTACACTTGGAAAAGGTCTATTAAACAATGTCACAACACGATCTACATTGAAGCCTGTATCATATCAAAAGAGTTGTTTGCTATTCCCTTTTAGTTTCAAGACATTTATAAATGTCAAACATCCTTTGTAGGGTCTAACACTGTGGTGTACTGAGATCCTTTCATTAGATAAAACTAAGATCTGAAAGTCCCATGCAGAAAGGAACTGCCAGTATTGGAAGGAATAAGTGGGTCAAATACATAATTTTGCTACTGTTTTACTCATTACTATTCCTTATTTTACCTTTTTGCTACGAAATAAATTCAAACATCAGACAGTATTATTTTTTTTCTCGCTTAGATGTTACTCATTTTATTTAATACAAAATATCCTGATTTCTGAAAAAAAAAAAATGGTTCTAAGAAAGATGAAACCAGGAAAATAATGCATTCTCCAGTTGAATGATGAGAACCTTAATTTTCAAGGGGCAGTGGATGAGTCACAACAAAAAAATAGTAAGAGAAGGTGAATCTGTGCAGCAGAAGATTGCCTGCATTTCTGTTAGTAGGTACAGAAGTAAAAGGGTGATTTTAAATTGCTGCTAGTCTGTATCCTGAAGCCTTGATAATGGGAAGAAGATATGACGTAAGCTATTCTGATAATGAGAAAATTAAAGCCTTTAAAGAAAATGAGGAGAGGATCTTTTTATTCACATGACAAAGAGACCCTTCTTTAGATCTTCTTTGCAAGTGTAGGGGAAAGCAGTAAGCGATCATTTCTCTGACTTTT
This sequence comes from Gorsachius goisagi, assembly GCA_018403395.1. NCBI lineage: Eukaryota > Metazoa > Chordata > Aves > Pelecaniformes > Ardeidae > Gorsachius > Gorsachius goisagi. Next base: position 23,950 of record BOSO01006832.1, on the reverse strand, counting down.
ATCTAGATTATTAGGTCAAGGACCATTTTAACGAGCATGCAGAATTGTGAGTTTTATTTGGGATCATATTTTGTCAAACTAGAGACAGGGCAGAGGGTTCTGCGGCTTGGCTCCATGTCACCGCAATGAAAATCTCACAAAAATTGAATTTAAATTATATATTTCAATTGCTGACATTAAAAACATTTAAAGAATGTAAAATTCAAAGAAATAGCTGCCAAAATTTAAGTGACTTTTTGACCTTTCTGTCCAAACTAAATGTGATTAGTTCTTCAGTTGATTTCCATGTAGTAAAGAATTAAATGGCAACTACCCAGGCTGTGTACTGACACGCACTAAAGTTATCCTAGGACATCAGTGCTAAAGTATAGCAACAATCAGCAACCAACCTAAAAAGATACACAGATGTTAAGATCAAACAAAACTGAAGGGAAATCCCGAATGTGGCATAGGTAGGGAAGGACATTGAACTGGTGGACGAAGCAGCTATCAAAGCCTTAAAAAAAATATTCCCTCCTGTAACTAAGAAGGAATTTTGGCTGGTTACTTGCTTGGTGACCCATTGGCAAAAAGGGGAAGCATTCAATTTCCTGTACCATTCTCTTACCACTTATTTTAATGAGGTGCTGATCTCAGTCAATAAACTCATGGTTGCATTTTGTATTCAGGACAGATTCCATGTTTGGGAATGATCCCTTATGGGATTCCCATGATCTTGAAAGTGATGCACTGGAGTAGCTGAGACTTTAACCAACAGCAGAACCAATTGACCTGGGCTGCGTCCTACCCTACTCTCAAATATACGAAGATAGGAAGAAGCAATGGGACCATAATCTCAACGAGCCCCGCGTTCACCTATAGGTTATCCTCTGCCTTTATCTGTATCAAAATCCATCCCAGCACTATCCCAAGAACTTAAGTATAGCTTGAAAAGACTTGGGCCTAAGAGCTGGTTAGGACATATGTATTCACCTCCTGGCAACCACCTGCAGAGCCATTTCAGAAGTCTGGTCTTTCTTGTTCGGCAAACTGCATATTGCAATGCGGAGAAAATTCTGTGGCCGCCCAGCCCGAGGCAGGCTGCTTTTTAGTGGTTATATCTATATATCACTAAAGGCGAGGCCAGAGGAGGTAATATCCAGCCTGCTATCTCTCTATTATGTCAGTGGTGGGCGAGGGTGCGAGGCCGAGGGTGGAAACTGAACTGCAGAGCCCTGGCTCACAGGTGAGAAGGCTAGAAATTGAGCTGGAAGGATAACAGAGCAGCTTCGTACAACTGAAAAGAGCTGGAAAGGCAGCATGTAAAGTTCAGTATATAACTGGCTCTGAAAGAGAGCTTAGTGAGGAATATTACAAGTAGGGCAAGGGATCAGGGACAGTATTATTTTCATGTACATACACTCTCACAGTTAATAAACTAGCCAGTGAAGAAAGATACTAGAGCACACCAGAAAATAAAAGCCATAAAGAGAACATTATTTTTAATATATATATCTGCCAATCAAACGCTACACTGGTAGTTTTAAAAGGTGACCTGATTGCTTGGCCATTAGCACAGCAGACTGCCTTGTGGGGAAAATGAATCCAAGACCAGTTGTCTGAATATAATAGAAACTTGGCAGAGGAGCTCTAACAATGACTATAACTTTGTTAGGAAAAACAAGGGAGAAAAAAAATACAATCTTCCAGTCCAGTTTGGAAGATTGGCCATTTTATGTGCTTAAAAAAAAATAATGCAGGGATCATGTTTATGAATTAGGACAAAAGTCAATTGGGACAAAAGCTTAAAAAGAAGTATTGATGGGATATTAGTGTCCTCAATATTATTATAGCTCAAAGCATCTACCATCAGTAACTCCCTTTATTTTCCCCACTTTTATTGAACGTTTTGCACTGCTACTCCATGACTGCAAAGCTACTAAGTACATAAGGGTAGAATTGATAAATGGCTGATTGACACAAGCAATCAAAATTAGGACTAAAATTGTGTAATGCAGTCTACATGCAAAAGATTTAAGTTTTCCTTCTGATTTTAACAAAACTGTACAATAAAGTCTTTCTATTTATATGGCAGATAATAACGTTAAGAGGCGATGAAGAACAATGTCTTATATACCAGATTAATGTCTATATTAATTAAGCAAGGAGCAAAAGTATTAGTTTTAAAATACAGACTTTTCAAACTGTACTTTTCTTTATCTTCAGGCCATTTGTGTGTGAAGCATCTTGCTACACATTGTCTAGGTTATAAGAACCATTTTTAATATGATTATTTTTCCTAAATTCTTCTCATTCATGGTTTTAACACCTATATTTTGACAAGAAGAAAGATTTCACAATTCAATTCTGATAAGAAAACACCATATGCTAGTGTTACCGAGGAAAGTTACTGAAAACACATTAAAAGTTCTTTGCAGCTCAGTTTCATGTAATAAACTCAATTCCAATGTCTCCATTGAATTTATAGGCTAAATAATATTCCCTTATTAAATTAAAGACCCCTTCATGACAAAAGAAATGTAAACAGTCAAATAAACAAATCTTGCTGTATTGGTTACATGGGAAAAATAATGCTAGAAAAATTACATTTAAAATATCTCTCCTTTTGCTTTTCCACTTAATGACCCTAGAATTTTAACTACTAGAAAATAAATCATGTGGCTACCCATATTGTTGGGACTTTATCACACTATTTCAGCTCTTGGCAGGTATAGAATTATTTTTATAGAGCAGAAGTTAAATTCATTTCAGAGACTGGATTTCTTTGGTATAATAAGACAGTTACATGAAACTGAACAAACTTACTGCTATCTCCACCTTGATCTCCTGGGCCTTAACCCTAAGTTTATATAAGAACCTACTGAATTTTTGTGATAAAGTTTTGGGGCAACTCTGAGTGAACTGGAATGAGAAACAACGCAGAACTACTAGAGAAACCATAGAAGGTCAAATATAAATCCTTTAGGTTATTTCAGTTTTCAAGCCCCAGAAGGGAAAATATATATATATATACATATATATATATATAAAATCTATTAAACTGTTAAACACACAGCCAGCTGGATTTTAACTTCTAGCACAGCTGTGGAGAACTGAGATTTTAAGAAGGCACAGTGGCAGTTTAACCTTTATGAGCAAAAGGCAGTACTTTCTAGATAAAGCAGAGCTGACAGATTTGCTGGTACAGTTATGATTAGCTATGCATCACCTATCAGTCAAGCTGACAGAAAGATTTTTATTCAAAGTTAGTGAGTCTTTTTTTGTTATTGGCATCTAGATTCATCCTGGAGGCTATCAGGAACTCTAAATCTGCACCAGTTGATCCACAAAACATCACTCTTGCCTACTTGATAAACACTTCAAGAGTTTAATAAGCAAGATAAGCATTACAGAACTTATAATATTCATAAGTATAAACCAAGACCTCCCTCTTTTTTTATTCTGTCAGTGTCATTTAGAAAGTAGACCACTGAGAAAGCCAAAAACATGTGAAAGAGACGGATAGTTGTACAAGTCATAGTTCCAGGAATCCAATGTCAGTGGTGCCACTACAATTCATGCTGTGACTTCAGTGACAGCTTGAGCTGTTACAGCAAACTAGACACATATCATTCCCTGGTCATCTCCTGATCATAGAAATTAGTCACAACTTATTGCGTCCTCAGTCCCATAATCACCATCACTAAGACTACATGTTCGCCACATTTCATGTTATATTCTTTTTAACAGACATACATGTATATATGTATGCACCATGGTTGAAATTCAATGTGGTCTTTTTTGGAGGATGAGTTAACAGTAAAAAATGGAAAATGTGATGGCAAACAACCAAAAAATTACAGAGAAGCTTGAGAAAAGCAGAAAGAAAATTTGTCAGACTTGGGAAACAGCAACTAAGCAGGGAATCCTCATAATGCCAGACTCTTCCTAGGCTGTGTATGAGCACAGAGAGGAAAGGACTCAAGCGCAGAGCCCAAACCACTGATTAGCCTCTCCCTGCAGAACCAGCATCTGTGCAGGAGATGTGAGCTTGGCCTATGAAGGAGTTCCATAGCGAACCTTCAGCCTCTGAATGCTGAAGAGCTTGGTTAACTCCTACATCTCCTACAACAGCTCCGTGCCTGCTCATGGGAAGAAAGGGCAAGTCTAAGGCTGTAATTTGTGTTTGACTTGTCTCTCACTTGCAAAAGCAGAGAAAGTTCTGTGATTTCTCTGGGATAAGGTAGAAAAAAAAAAAAAATCACACAGGGTTAATAGCTGACAGTTTAAGTATAGAGGGGTTGTGCCTGCTCCCTGTGTGCCCAGAAGAGGAGATACAGTGCAATGGGGAAGAAACAGCAGCATTACATTCCCATGATCTTACTGGGGACACATCAGGCCAGCACCATAAAAGGGAAATGCTGCAAGATTGCAGTATAACTTTTAATTGTGACTCAGAGCTTCTGGCATGAGGCCTGCCTGCCTTCTTCCTCCTCCTTCCCACCCCACATAATGAGAAAAATATTATTAGTCTATTAGCTAATAGCTTTAATTATCACTCACAAGCTCTTTTTCATTGCTCACCACTGTTTTCATGTGAACAGTACAGATTCTTCTCGCTCAGAAGCAGCACCTTCCATGGCAGAAATATGAACATTGTTTAGAATATACTCAGAAAATTGCAGACATCAAAATCAGAGAAGCCCATTTATCTGCTAAGGGAGGCTTAGTCCCAAAAGCACACTTTCTAGTGTTTCATATAGAATAATGTTAAAAATACCAGGGCTGAATCATCCTCCAAATTCTCTCAGGAGACAATTCCTCAGCCGAACTCACTTTTGTGGTTTTTGTTGTGGTTTGTTTTTTTGATAGCCTAATTTTTTAATTCCTTTATTTTATTCTTAGGTATATCTTCCCTTACATCATTAACTACTTTTCTCTTTGTATACAGCTAGCAACCTCCACGCTTTTCTCACCCATCAAATCTTACACACTCAGCATAAGACTCGTACAGCTGCCCCCCCTTCACACTCCCATACGGCTCAGGCCTTGCCATGGGGCCATTTCCAATGCAGCATCAGGTCCGTATATGAATCTCTGAGCAGATGCGTCTGACGCGTGGCATCCCAGAGCAGGAGGGAGGGAGGGAGGGAGGCTAGCTGCATGCCATTCAGCTGCAAAGGCTGCCCAGCCACCCTGCAGCTGCCTCACTCCTCCTAGCAGGCACGTTCCCCTGCTCCTCCTGGAAATGACAGCTCATCCTCCTCACATAAACAAATGTGACAAATCAGGTCTTTTTGACCTGATGCACATTCTCTGTTCATATGAACCACATAGCACCACCTCAGGCACTGAGCATGGGCAAATTTGAGAGGTTCATCTGAACAACATTCCTTGCTTTGCTTAGTGATCACATACCTAATTTAGTACCTTTAATCCATCTCCTAAATCCTCATCGTCATCTAGTAATTAATTTGTTGTTCTTTGCTAAATTCTCTCTAATTGATCAATATCTTTCTAGTTAACATACTGCTGAATGCTGCCCAGTATTTCAGAAGCAGTCACAAGAAAAGCACTGTTATTGTTTATTGCACCCTTACTGGTGCTTGGCTATTTTTATCAGGTACTACTCTCAACCGAAAGCTCAGAACTCAGGAGAACTATCTCTTGACATTATAGCCTTCCACCGGGGAATCATCAAAACCAGCAACATTTCACCTGAGCCCACTGAATTATGCCCAGATCCAAATTTTTAACCAACAAGTACCTTATATTACAGACAGGCTGAGCAAATAACAGGTGAATGCTAAAACCTGCTTATATTGCTTGTTATTTTAAGTGTGATGACTTAAAAACCTCTGTGAGACTTGGAAAAAAGCCAACTCAGAGAAGGCATTCTCACTTTATTGGCAGGACACAAAAGGATAAACTGTCTTCTGATCACTTGGTGCCTTTTCCTCCTTCAGCTTCCATTTTACTTTTCTCCCACCGCTTCATCCAAACAAACTTTAAGGTGTTTAAGTTATTTAGGATTTCACAGAGAAGAAATCCAAGAATGCTGAAACACAGTACTAATTAAAAGACACTGTTTTTTCCCCTTGTGCCAGTAATATATGTGCTTATAAAAGGTCACATAGCTTTGTCACAGGTTTACTCCTTTCTCTGTGTTAAAAACCACACAACTAATAGAAACACATAAATATATAAATCTGAGTGAGTATGGAAGATATTGGATATCTGTCAATAATTACTGTCTCTAAACTGGAGATTGTGAGTGTGTGTTTTTCATCTCACAGATGCTCTTTTCCAGACATGCTTGCTGCTTGCTGTAAACTGTTCCTATCTCGTACCACTCAGTATATTTTCCCAGGGGTCTGTGTGCATGTGCATACACTTATATATATTTATCCATCCATGTATATATCCATCCATACATGCATATATGTGTGATATACATGTGTATATGTGTGTCTCTGCATGTGTGTGTGCATGCATGTATATTTAAATTTACAGGTATATGCTGCCCAAGTATGTGATAGTTTTGCTCTTTTTCTGTGCAAATGATTGGAAGTTATAATTTTTAGCATTTTTCTTAAAGCTTCAGGTGCTGTGATTGTGATCTTGTTTGAGAAGTGCATTTTTCATTTACAAAGATAAAGTAGATTTCTAACCCTTGTGGTGAAAACCTTGAAGACATGAAGTAACCCTGAAGACATGAAGTAAATGAACATCAAAGATGAAAAAAACCCCAAACATGAAAAGAATGTACTGTTATTAAAAATCCCAAGAGTTTTAAAAACCCTTGCTTTTTTACTGGCTTCTAATTTTTATTACTGCTTGTTTTTCCCTGCATTCTGGTCAGTATCCATGATGTCCTTCTGAAGCAGAAACCTGTTTGCACATGAGAATCTTTCTTTGCTTCCACAACATGCAAAAAATCCTGTTGTCATTAAACACAGTGGACTCCACCTTGTTCTTTCTCCTAACAGACATGGGTTTAAACGTCTTCTATGATTGGTATAAATGACCTAGTGTAAAGAACTATAAGTTTTTCCATGTGAGATGCCACAAAGATCATTATTTTTGCTTTCTTGGATTAATTAGCACCTGAGCTTCCAGTAATTTGGATTTTTTGCTATTTAATGAATAACACATCTTAAAGTCTATCTGGAAAGGTACCCAGCAAGTTCTAAGAAAGTTTTTAATGATTATGAATCAATTTCCTGAGATCCAGGAACTTCTTCAGCTGGTGAAGTTTAGGTAAATGAAATGATCTGCTAAATCATACTTTCTAACCAGTCAGAGTTGTAAAAATAGGACCTAGACATCAGTCAATTGAATTTAAAGATGGCCTAATCAATCTTTACAGGAATTTTTTTTTTCTCAATCTACAAAATCCTGTCCTCCCACAAAACTCCCCACTTTCAATATTTTTTCTATCTGGTTAGAATATCATACATCTATACCTTTGTACATAGTAAACTTGAGATAAAATGTAGAGAAGAAAGGGAACCATCTGCAATCAAAAAACAGCACTAAAAAAAGCAAGTAGGACCATAGGGAATTTGAACTTGCTGCTTTGGAGGTTTGGAGGATGTGACAGTAAGATAAATCTTTGCATAGTTTAAAGGGAAATACTGCACAGTTGGAGCAAAGCATGCAGATCCTGCTGTTCTGACCTTCCCAGAGAAACCTGGGCCAAAACCCATCACTGCAGTGCAGATAGAGCTTCACAATTCTCTAGAGAGAGCACACAACCAACTAGTCACCTTGCCATCAAGTGGCATATATTCCTCTTACCTTTTAGGAGCATTATCGACACCTTATAGTGTCAATGCTTCTTCACCTACAATGTGATGCTGTGACAAAATGCTTCATTGTGTTAAGATTTAGCAAGGTGCTCAACAGTAGTCAGGACCCCCTAGGGACATTTGAAGAAACTATTATGTGCTGGAAACAGTAATCTTTGTAATAATGATAATAATGCATAAAATCGATAAGATTTTTATTGTTTGGTGCTTTAGAATATTGAAATCTGTGATAAAGCATCAATGCCAAAGCACTATGGCTATGGGCATTAAGAACTGGGGATGATTAATAGATAATGGGTAGGTGCTCTGTAAATTTTATGAGAGGTCTTTAAAAAGTATCACAGATAATCTGTAATTCTAAAAAACAACCTTTTCAAGGTGAAAAGAGAGTCTGACACAACACATTTCCACATGCTGAACTGGGAGCTGGACCAGAACAGATTAATTAGAAATTAAATAAAGAGCATCTGCACTTATTTATATCATTTTGAGCTCAGCTAAGATCAAGAGCTCAATTTTCCAAACTATTATATTTTTCAAGTCACGAAATCATAGAATCGTAGAATCATTTAGGTTGGAAAAGACCTTTAAGATCATTGAGTCCAACTGCAAACCTGGCTGAGTCCACCACTAAACCATGTCCCTAAGCACCCCATCTACCCATCTTTTAAATACCTCCAGGGATGGTGGCTCAACCACTTTCCTGGGCAGCCGGTTCCAGTGCTTAACAACCCTTTTAGTGAAGAAATTTCTCCTCATATCCAATCTAAACCCACCCTGATTCAACTTGACAATTTAAAATTGAGACAAAATGGAAAGGACTGACTGGACAGGCATCTCCAGTATCACAAAGAAGAAGGATTTTTTTAATAACTAAACACTCAACGCCTCAGAGAAATGCTGACATGTATAACATTGTGACATGTTTTGGCAGTTTTTGTAGAAATTGATGCAAAATGCTTGATGTAGGTTTCCTTTTTTTCATACCTTTGAGATAACATTACATTGGGAATAGACTGGTAGGTTGACTGGTAGACCTGGGCACAAGAAAACATGATTAAGAATACATTAATATTTGTGAAACCAATATATTGAACTACCAGGCACAACAACTTGACATACTAGATCTTAGCAAAAATTAAAACACTAGCAGAAATCAAAGCTTACTAGCTTTGGGAAAATAAACATTTTGCCCGATCTACAAATTATCCTAAACAAAATAAAATAATGTTAATTTCTTACTTAGGTCAATAGCTCAGTTGTCAGTGTACACTGGGTCTCCCAGAAAAAATGTTTTTAACCTAAAATTTTCTATCAAAAATGTTCCCTTAAAATCAGGAAATATCAAGCAGATGTAAATTTTCCTTTCTATTCTCAGAATCCTCATGGACAGAAGAAACATGCTTTGTACTGAAGTTGTGATGTTTCTTTTCAGAAAATAAATAATACCAGCTGATACTTTCAAATCTGTGGCCTTAATTTTCATAATTAGGAAGGTATAGATATGCATGTTTAGGTCTGGTCTTTCTTGTAAAGAACACTTTTAAAAGCACAGTAGTCACTAATCTACCTGGAAACAACTAAAATAATGACTGCATCTTACTTCATGTTAAGTGTCCACATCTGAACAGTTTAAAACTTCAGTGTAATATGCAGACCCTTTTGAATGCCAGCATTTCACCTTCAGAAGCCACAAGGAGTGACACATTGCCCACCTCTGCTTCTGTACAACCTCTCTGCCTGTGGCACACAGGACCTGTGTGGGCTACTCTGCCCCACTGTCCAGGGCAGGCCATGAGCACTGTATAGCTCCAGCCAGGTCGTGGCACATCCAGAAATCCCACAGAAACTCATTAAGATACCATTGAGTCAGACTTTGTTTTCCGGGTGGCTGGGAGTTGATCCCAGCAACACAGTATGGCCATTTGCGAAGCTGAAGAAATTATGGCATTTGAAAAAGGCAGCTAGCAGGTTTTCCCAGAAATATTTTTTTTTCTCTCTCTTTCTCCTCTGTTCCCCTCCGCTGAATTGAAGATATTGTATTGCTGAGATCAGCTCCCAGTCACTTCAAAAACAACGGTGCAGCTCCCATTCCTTCTCCTGAGGCCACTTTCTAACTTACTTTGGTATTGGAGGTAAAGTTTTAGATGGAGATTTTGACCTACGTTGCCTTAAGCAGGGGGAAGTCTGGACAATTCAGCAGCACCTCTGTAAACAACCCTGTCTGTGACTGCTCGATGCTAGAGACTGCACTGCACTTCTCTTCCTTTGTCTGTCATGGACACATTGATTTTCTGAATACGGTAACGTCTATTATTCAGTGTTTTCCCAAGCAATGGGATGAGAAAAAAAACACTGCTCCTGTGATTTGAACGGAAAAAGTTCCTTCATTGGGAGCTACTAATTTTAAGATTCTACCTTCTGTGTTAAAGAATGAAGGAAGTGAGATGCTATCATATGTGACCAAAAAAAGTGAATAAATACATCTTTACACATGCACACACACACATATGAAGATCCCAGTCTGGAGAAGGGGTAGAAAATTGACATGAGGTATAAATGTTTATTTTAATAATTCAAACTATGTAGCATCAACTGATGCCTTTATATACTGTCACCACTTCATATCAATCAGCCATGTAAACAAAAACTATTATAAATATATAAATAATTTTAGTAAATAATTTTATACATAGATGAATAATTCTAAATTAATTTAAAATATGTGTAAAATTTTTTGACCCTATAGTAGCAATAGTTCTGAAGTATCTGGTTGAGGTCCTATTTTGGCTCCAAACTTCTCCAAAGTTCAGTACTAGGTTTTTGGAGGCATAAATCTGATGCATTTGCATTTACAGCAGTTCTCTGCATTTTACCAATACACTATGACTAGCCATAAATAATTAAAACTAAAGTAGTGAATAAATTAGTGGTGAATTTTGTGATACATTATCCTGACTTTTTAAACTGTATTTGTTCATTTATAGGCTTAGTAGTATACCTCCCAATTATTACTATAAATTAGACAATTTATGTTAATTAGTGGCCACCAGATGTCTCCCATATTGTTTTCTCTGTGCAATAGAAAAACACTAAGAATCATGGAAAAATCAATACAAACAAATGAATAAGAGCTAAAGAGTTCAGCCAAGGCATGCTCCTTGATTCATGCCCAAATCTACAGTATGTTCTTTAAAAATCAAACACAAATTACTGTGATTTATACTGTTCCTTGAACAAAAAGCAACAGTTGCATGTAATTACATTCTGTCTACACTGCACAACTCTTTGTAAGACAGCATCCGTTGAAATATTTACTTTTAGCACTATTAGCTTTTTTGGTCTCTGAAGAAATGTTGCATCCAGAATTATTGTCTATGTTGTTTTGGTCTTCATGTCAGTAGCTAACTGTAATCCAAATTTTTGTGCTTCCTCAGCAATTTCTTCATTTTAAAGTGAAGAATGAAGGGAGAGTAGGCTGCAGCCTTATTCTTATTCTCCATTTTGTGCACAAACTGGTGAAAGGATGAAGGGCATTCTGCATGCCCCCTTAGCAGAGGTCCAGCCCCATTTTTCTCTGCAGCTATATTGACTTTAACATGTATTGCCAAGCAGTAGGAGTAGATCTGTAGAATGAAACAGCTGGCCTGAAGGATCAAGTGCAAATAAGAACCATACGTGCCTCCTTTAGACTATCTCCAGTTTGAGCCTATGGGCTGATCTCCCATTTGCAGTTAGGACTCATTTGGTGCTCTCCCAGAGCAATTTTTTTTCAGTTTATTTTCACCTAAAATAATGATGTGTAAGCACTCTGAAACCACTCCATAGTGCAAATCATGTAATGGTAAGTACGGGCAGTCAGGATATTGACTTCAGTAGAGTACTGAACATAAATAAAATATTTATGTAGTTGCACAATTCCCCACAGACATCCTAGAAAATCTACTTCTAATATGGAATGATTGTGTTCTAGGCATGGGCCCAGGCACATAACATCATATGGGCTATGTTTTTGCAATCTGCGAATAACAGAAGCTGATGCAGAGCCTCCATCCAACGTAGCCCATCATTGGCATTTCTGTTTCCACTGTAGCTTATTTCTCAGTCATCCTTGTGTGTATGTGCTTGTATGGACAGTTTATAAGACAGATGAAGCATGATGGAAATCACATTCTAGGTAGGGGCTGTTCTGTCCCAACCACTGCTAAAAACACAAGGGAAAGTTCACAGTTTTGCCAATGCAGTCCAGTGTTTTGTTCTCAGCACTGCATGCCATCAGTCACAGCAACTTGATAAGGTGAGCTGACCTCTCCATTTAGAGTGCCAAAGGAGTGATTACTGGCTTTGGTTTGAAAGGAAAGGAGTTTCAGTATGAATGCATAATATATTCTGACTCAAATCCCTGGGATGAATATCACCAGAGCCTTAGATTCTGAGGGAAATTATAGTTCCCTTCATAAACTTTGTTGTTGCTTTGAGATGAGAGAATTCCCTGAGGCCACAACCTCATGTATTTTTGTTTGCTTTCTACTGCATCACTTATTTATCACTATTAATCTTTGTCTACAGGTGATGGACATTCAGCTGCAGGAAAGAAGAACAATAAAGGGTTGTGTACTTTTTAAGCAAATTAAGGCCTTTAAAGTAAAATAGTTAAATGCAGTAGTAAAATTGTTCAGTGTGCTTATTTTTAGTGCAAGCAGCAGCATTTTTTCCTTTTAGCTTGCAGAGTGCACCCAAAGTTAACCTTTCCTTGGATGCTTCATCAGCTTGCTCTAAGTCTGTTCAGCTTCTTTGCACTTAATGGATTCATTGCTGTCACCTGAATTTTGCAGAAGCAGGTAACAGCTTAAGTAGATACCATGTAACTTGTCTAATTGCTGACACAGGGGGAAAATTAAATTAATTCTGTGGTAAAACATATCCAATTAGAAAAATATTCAAACTCAAATCAAGAGGCGAACTGGGGGGAAAAAAGTTACTATTGTATTGAAAACATTATGTGTTTGATTTAATATGAATCAAAGATACTCATCTACAGAGACAACTTGATATCAAACTATAATCAATCAGTTATTTAATTTTGGACTGAATGCAAGTAAAAATGGAATCTTCTTTTTTTTTAAATATGGATGTTTACATATTTTGAACAAATTATGTGAAATTATCAGAAATAATTTACTGAAGAATATATACCTCTAACTGCATGAAAAAGAAGCAGATTTTCTTTAAGTAAGGAAATATGGAGTCATTCAATATGTCTGCCTAATATATGGATTTCTGATAACATACTGAAGTTATAATGAAGCTGAGAGTTCCTGGAATAATAATACCTACTGCCTGGCAGGCTTGCATGAGGGTAAAAGCTAAAGCTTAATGCCCAAATTGATCTTGCCATGCACTACTGGAGCAGGAACACCCAGAGCTGTATTCCTGCTTTCCTCTTAAAACGACTTTCAGAATTAAAATACTTGGTTTAAAAAAATAAAAAGGGGAAACAAGAAAAAAGAATAAACTGATACATCAAGAGTAGTTTGTTTAGGATGTGAGAGAATCTGTAAGTAATACTGAACACAGAAATTAAATTACAGTGGCAGTTAACAATACAGCATATTATACTTGAAATAATCCTCTCCTGGATATAGCCCAGTGTATCACATTTATTATAGCAGCTGAATAAAAACATAAAATTACAAGTGAAAAGTTGCAAAGAGAATAGGTTAAGTTCATGTCATTTCCCATTCATGTTATATCCTTGTCATGGGGATGGATTGACTGGAGAAAACCATGGGTCATACTTTTCATCTTTCTCGGTTTACTCAGGAGAGTTGATTGTTTCCATCTCACAGCTTTCTTAGGCATTTACAGTTGGTTTGTTTTCAAACAAGCAAGAAACAAACCTTTCCATTACATTTCAGCAGAAGCTACAGGTAGAAAAAACGTTTGATACTGAAATGTCCGCTATTTTAGAATTCAAGCATTTCAGGCACCATGTGCCATTCTTGGAAAATATGCATATCTGTATGTACATATAACATGAAACCAACTCAGTGCTAAGTACTGAAGATGGAGATATTTTCTCATAGAGGAGAAGTCTTATTTTCTTCACGTTACTTTTGCTGTAATCTGAAGTAAAGTCCTCAAGATCAGTATTAATGCATGGAAAATCATGGCAGCTGAAGGCAGTACATGGCATTGATTGTTTATTTTCATGTTTTAGATGTAATGGACTTGACTGTGCACGGCAGTAGCTTGGGACCAAAGCCCTGAGTGGTGCTTAAAGACAAAGCATTTGCCTGAGACACCTAGATTATTATAATTTACACAAAAAGAGGATATTTCTTATCTATTTTCTAAAATGCATCATGTTATGAGCTTCAGTGTCTACAGAATTACCTGAATACAGTATCATAGAAACATAGAATCACAGAGCGGTTTGAGTTGGAAGGGACCTTCAAAGGTGATCTAGCCCAGCATCCCTGACATGGCCAGGGACATCTTTCACTAGATCAGGTTGCTCAAAGCTCCATCAAAACTGACCTTGAACACTTCCAGGGATGGGCATCCACTGATTCTCTGGGCAACTTGGTCCAGTGTCTCAACACCCTCATCTTATAAAATTTCTTCCTCATGTCCATTCTAAACCTACCTGCTTTCAGTTTAAAACCTTTGCCCCTTGCCCTGTCACTACAGGCCTTGGTAAAAATTCTCTCTCCATCTTTCTTATAACCCCCCTTTTAAGTACTGGAAGGCAGCCATAAGGTCTCCGTGGAGCCTCCTGCTGTCCAGGATGAACAGCCCCAACTCTCTCAGCCTTTCTACATAGGTATCCCAGCCCCCTGGCCATTTTTATGGCCCTCCTCTGGACCCGCTCTAACAGGTCCATGTCCTTCTTGTGCTGGGGACCCCAGAGCTGGATGCAATACTCCAGGTGAGGTCTCATGACAGTGAAGTAGAGGTGGAAAATCACCTCCCTTGATCTCCTGGTCACAGCATATCTGAACTACAGTGACTGAGACATCTTACTTTGGAACAATGAATCATGAAAACCAGCAAATTTGACCATACAAATGTGCATGGGCATAGAAAATGGCAGAAGAAATATAAAACGCACCTGGAGACTGAACTAGATTTTTTCATTCCAAATAATGGTGCTGTAGAGTACAGTTTATAAACATTACTGTAAACTGAATTAGTTCACTCTCTTATTCCTCACCTTCAGGTCGATTCAGCCTGTTAGCTGTTTTCTAATCTGCAAAATTGAGTCTATTTAGCTTTAAGAAAATACCTGTGTTTTCACTTTATTTTTTTATATATGCAAGAAAACAGTATTTCTCAGATTTCACATGCAGTGTCTCCCAGAAGGTATATCTGTTTGCCATTCTAGCTGGGGTTCTCTCTGCTTCATATTTGGATTGGGAAAAAAAAATCAGTCACCCATTACTGAAGTTTATCTCATTAAGGGATAAACTAGCATCAGCCATTTCCCATTTATCGCTGCTGCTGATATCTTGTTAATCATTTGTTCTTCTCTGGCCCTGCAGTGATCACTGCCAGCATGACAGAGGGAAAGACCAAGACTGAGTTTGGCTCTCCACACCCATGAAAGCCAGACTGCAACTGCTCTGAGACTTATACCAGTTCCTCTCCAAATTACAAAAAGTACAGTCACAAAGAACCTTCCTTAAATTTGCAGTTATGACAAATGTAATCATATTTCATTCTTCTCTGCAGAACTCTTTTGATCATGCCAGAAATACATGTCAGTACTGCAGATATGAAAAAGACTTTTAAAATGTAACTCATGCAACACTTGCAATGCTGAACATGGTGCACACCAGTATCACCTCTGTAACTAGTATCTATAGATTCCTATTGATAACAATGCTAAAATGTGAGTGAGGAATGTGTTATTTTCATCCTATTCTCCTTACTTACCTCAGTCAATGTCAGGAGAAGACTTGGTCTGTATTATTTTCTGCTGTGGTCTTTGTCATGAAAATGAAGCACAGGATATTCATTTCCATCAGAAGAGAGCGAGGGGGGCAGAAGCAGGAACTGAATACCGCAGACTGTTTTCAGGACTTTAGATGGAACATTGCTGGTATTTTTATGAATGAAAATAGCAGAAATGTAGATTACAAAATAAATGTTAGAATTTTCTTAGGAAAAGCGTATGTTAAAAATGTTCACAGCTAAAATAGTACATCAGTTGCATGCATAGGTTTTCACAAGCACCAAAATGATTTAGGTATACAAATTCCATGATTTGCAATAGCACTTCAGCTCCAAAGCAGAGAAATACTTTTAAATATTCAACTCACAGTCTTACTGCATATGAAGGAATAATTACTTTTCAATTATGCAAACTTCCACCCCTAACAATGTAGGAGGGGTTCACATCTGATGGTTCAGATCATCAGAATTCCCAGACTGAATCACACAATCCAAGGGGCTTGTGGCCCTGTGTTAATGGTGCTACTCTGTGCTGCCATAGGCATTTTGATATCTTGTTTATATCATGAGAGCACTAATAATGTCTGGGCACAAGAAACGGTAGCACAGCATGAATCTTCCACTTTTACAACCATGAGGATGAATACAGTACGCAAACAGCACTAGGCTCTTTTGCTATGGGAAAGCCCTGTGATTTGTTGAAAGTCTGCACTGAGGAACATTACCGAAAAAACCACACAGCAACACAGAATTCTGTTTTTAGAACTGAATGTTAAGACCACCAGCCTGTCTGATAAAGTTACCACCTGGTAATTTGTAGGGACTGAGACTGCCTTCTTTTTGCTCTCTCCCTCTTCATCATTCCTCTTTCTGTACCTCTCTCCCATGCTGCTGCATACAGAGCTCTGGTAAAACAGCCATTCGACTGCTTCTGGGAAAATTCACATGCGTGCTTTGCACGGCCCTGCTTGGGCTCCCTGTAACTCCATTCTTTGATCCCTCCCTCCCCCCTTCCCTGTTTCCCCAAGCAGTCAGCCTGATATGATGCAGTAGTCCCATCACTGATCACTATGCAAATCCCATTGAACAGGATATTTTTTCCCCTCTCTGGTCTCTAGGGAAAGTCCACTCCCTTCCCATTCCTTTGGAAGGCAGTGGTGTCTTCGAAATTTCCTTTGAAATAAAGCAGGCATGTCCAATGCCAAGCAGCAAGCTGTAAGGAAATGGGTCAAAACTCAGGAATTCATATTTCCAGTCCACTCACCTAATAACCAGCAATGGTTGTAGTAAAATACTGTGACTTCATATAAAAAAAGTATCCTGAAACCAAATGAAAAAGTACCTAATGTCAGTATAAAAGACCTGATAATACTTGAAGGAATAAGATCCTCATTTTTCTTGGCTACCGTTTTAGCAGTACAAGCAATTTAACCATTTCGTTCTCTCACTCCGAACATCCTGCTTTAAGTCTTCTTTTAGTCATGCACAATTGGAAGGGACATTTTCTGCATTTCAGCCCTAGTATTTGAGTCTATTAATGTGAGGGGTTGGGGGAAATCTGTGATCCCCAAGATAGTGATTGCTCATGGGAGAGAGAGAGAAGTAAAACCTTGGAGTTGGGACCCTGAAACATTAAGCAAACACTCCCCTTTCTCTGATGCTGAAGGAAGAGGATATCTTCCAGAGATCTGACAAATAATTGCAAGTTAGTCCCTAGTTTGGAAGCTATAGATCTAAACCAGGAAACCCTACTGTGCATTCTGTAACCTATATTTTACTGTTCAAAGTCAGCTTTGATTTCGTAATGCTGGCAGGGTCTGCTAGCACAGTAATTGAAGCTTTTGTATTTTAAAAGACTTACAAGTAATATTCCTAGGATTTCTAGGGAAAGACACTTCTTACAAATATGCACTTTTTCCTCTTGAAGATTATGTGCATTTTTGCCAAATATTTCAGCTGAATTGGATGCAATTATAAATAGAGAAGTCTTTAAAAGTATCTACAGTCCACTTCTCCCTTTTTGCCCAGCACTCCTCCTCCCCAGCTCTTCCAATTTTTTTTTTTTTATTTGTCTGAAGAAAGAGTCTGTTTATTCTGTTTGGTCTATTAGCAAGACATGTTCCATAAGCAGAGTAAAAAGCAGACTTTTGCTACCAGTTGGCTGACTTCACTCCCATTCAAATAGGAAACCACTCTGTGTGCTTTTTTGCAGCTCGCCTCCCCCTAGTCCCTTAATTTCTTGGGCGAAACCAAGGGAAAATCAAATTCTTTCCCCAGTTCTCTGAAGCTGTTCCTTGGAACATTCTATTTTTAAAACTAACACTTGTTCATCTCTCTACCCATCCCATGACTGTTTCCAACACAGCTCTCCCCACATCATGGCAGAGCCTTCCTCTTCCCATTTTCCTTCTTTAACAGTTGAGCCCGGGGAAAGTGCACTGCCCATTTAGCCACTGCTTTGCAACACTGTGTATGCAGCCAATTAAAATCAAGTAGCCAAAGTAAATAACTGAGCTAACCCTTTTGTTTGAGGAAAAGGGAGTTGCATGAGGAAGAGCACAGAGAGGCCAGCAGGAACAGCTTATAGATTATATGTGCTTTAGACTTCTGGTATTGGAGTGTGGATTTGATGTACAGGCAACTGTCATCTTTGACGATCAACACAGTGGACCTAGCTATTAAAGATTTCTATCCCCTTATGACAGGTGCTAGAGTTGCTTTGGTAGTTCCTTTCTCAATTATTTATTTCTACTTTTGGAAAAGATATTATTTCACAACATATTATTTTGTATTGATAAACAGATTTTTATTTTTTTTATTCTGCACATATGGTTAGGAAGTCCTATAGGCCCAAAGAATGCTCTTTTTATAGTGACTAGCTACAGAGCCGAGAAAGTCATTGTACATCCTGAGGCTAGTTTACGTGGATATCAAGCAGATATTCACAGTCCATAGTTTAAAAAGAGAAATTATCCATCTGGTTATTTAGCTATGTTGCAAATCCATACAGATCAGAAATGTGAGGAAAAATCATATTTTCAGGAGTATTTCAGAGTCAAATCCTCAGTGGGATACTGGGGAGAGTATTTTGTGTTTAATTAGCAGGGGCATGACATTTGTATCAATTGGGATAGGCAGACAGTAATGTTTGATATATTATCTTCAGAAGCTTGTCTTTTAGAGATTGGCAAATACAAGGACACACAAATACAAGAATTCATGTGGAACTTGAAGAATTTTCATCCCTAATATTTTCTGCCAAAATAACTGCATGCATAGTCAGCATTCTTGCTTACTTTAGGCTGTCTCTGAAGGACATGTAATGCCAAGGAGGTTTGTGTCAGACTGTAGATGAATGTTGGGACTGGAAGCGGAGAAAATTCTGGTGTGTCAGTCGACAAAAATGTACCAAGAACCAGGTTTTGCAAGTTGCAGGTATCCAGGTGAGAGTTTTAGTATGACAATAATAACAATAATAATGGATCCTTTTTTGTTTGAAGCTGATAAGCAGCTGCTACAGCTCAATGCTAGATTCACCAGCAGGTGGGTGACAGCAAATAAACTACATCTGTGTTTGCTGTGGCTCTCATTTTATTTTGCATTATTTATAAATAGTACTAGCAGCAATTTAGACATTACCAAATGATATGCCCTTTAAATGATTAGTTAATTTTTTTTCTCTTGAACACGTTCTAACTGAGCAGATAGGAGCTAGATGGAAGATAATGTCAGGCAGGTGCAGAGTACAATTCTTTTCAGTCCTATGACTCCCATTGTCACTTCAGCAATAATGAACTTTTGAGTGAGCTTTTAAAAAGGAAATTCAGCTAATGTTTTAATTCAACGATGTGCTGCAAAGCACATGACCACACAAATATTCCTCAGGCAGCTCCATCTAGGTATGTCACAGTGTTGACAGAAAAGTAACCTAAACATTTAGTGAGAGGAAGTAAGACATTGTTCTGGTTCAATCTTGTCCTCATGCAGAACATACTGGTATCCCATTACACCAACCTCAAATAACAGCAAATTATAATACCATGTCAATCTCCTGTTTGACATGCCATTCAACGGAGCATTGCTGATGTGCCACCTGTGCTTCTGATGTTCTTCTGTTATGGGGCTTGGAATATGCACGGCTGTGACGTGCTCAGCCCAGAGCTGGCCATTTTACTTAGGCAGTCATTCATCTGTTGCCTTCCATTTGATCTTCCAGCCAACTCTTCATTCTAGCTGCTAGTACCTGAATAACCATGCTTTTTTTTTTTTCTCTGTTCCATTTCTCATGCTCAGAAGAGATTCCTTGTAAATATCTTCAATTATCTGCTTTGCAATAAATT
The DNA here is from genome assembly GCA_018403395.1 of Gorsachius goisagi. Lineage (NCBI taxonomy): Eukaryota > Metazoa > Chordata > Aves > Pelecaniformes > Ardeidae > Gorsachius > Gorsachius goisagi. Next base: position 3,864 of record BOSO01006832.1, on the reverse strand, counting down.
CTCTTAAAATTTACATTTCCAAGTACACATGCAAAACATTTGACAAAGACAGCTGTCCTGTCATACTGTCCAAGCATGTCTTGTTCTTACCTTGTCCTCCCCTGCCTGTCTGAGAGCATCTGTTGTCCCGTCTCCTAGGTTATAAGCACTTTGATAGAATGTGGCAGAACCTATTTTAACTGTTTGTCCATCACTGCCAAGTGTCTTAAATATTGGACTGGGAGTAAGGACTTTTCTGTTCCAGTGATAGGCTGAATCTGTTGCAATACCTTATAAAAAGTAATACCTGAACTGTGAATGAGGGTTGAGGATCGAAACTTAAAACCTCCTTGTACCCAGTGCTCTCTGTTCTTCTACACAGGAATAAAAGAGAGCTGTGTATACTGAGAAACACTTTTAGCAAGAAAATATCAAGAACAGATTTACTGAACCAGACCTTCTTCCTAATGAACAGACTGACACATCAGCTGTGGAGCCAGCACTCCTCCAACAGAGCAGAGAAACCTTCTGCTCAAGAGGCAGCACGGTGCCTCGGGAACCGAGACCTCTGACACACAAAATACAGACATGCAGTTAGTGTTTTGGTTGTGTGCATACTCTGGTCCTGCCTGTTTATCAGTTCTGCTCCATAAGGCAGTGGGAGCTTGGATGAGGACAGGGACGGCACAGACCCTTTGTATTTGAAGGCAAAGATTATGATTTTGTCTCCTGCATTTGCCTACTCAGTAATGAAAGGTAACCGCAGCTGATGTTTCTCATCCCCATATAAAGGTAACACATCACATTTTCATATCATTAAAGGCCAGGACTCACTGCTCACAATCCTCTCGCTGCAAAAGTCTCCAGATCCAGAACCATCTGAGGAAGAAATACCATATCATGGCAATTTATCATCCATGTCCAGAGGACTCAAGGAAAAAATTAGAAGAGAGAGGAAGAGAACAAAAGGAAGAAAGATGAAGTGCACCATAAGGATGCCCAGGGATCCCAAAAATACACTTTACAGTCCAAAAGAAATTTTCTTTCTGCATTGTCATAGACAAAAAAGTTTCAAGTCGAGGAAGATGAGCTTATTGCCGGTCAAAACAAAACTTCTGATCAGTAATTTGGGCACTGAGGAAAAAAAGTGCACAATCACTCCATTCACTGAACACCTATCCTCACCCCTCATCTGTCCTTACCTCCTCTGTTTTCACCATGGTTTACCCTGTGCCTGTCAAATTGTTCCCACTGAGGCAACAGGCGGCATAGAGGCTGGGGTGGTCCCGCACGTGATGCTTTTTCCACTCTTTGCACCTCACTGATGCCCCTCTCATGGCTGGAACCAGCTGTGACCAGCTCAGGGCAGCTGATGGCCTCCTCCTGCCCAGGGCACCACCGCAGCTCCCGGCTACATCAACCCTGCAACTTGTGCCCGTTACACATGGGCTCATGCTTCGCTTTTACTGCCGGGCCCTGCATTTGAAACAAAATTCAGGGAAAAGGAATAAAGGCTGTAAATGGAGTAAAGGCTCAGAAACCTCTAAGGAGGGGAGAAGGGGTAAGTGGGAGAGGTGAGACAAGAAGAAAAAAAAATCCTTGTCTGGAAGAGGCGAGGTGCTGCTGTGCCCTTATTTCCTTGTATTCCTTTCCTTATTCCTTTTACTTCCAGTTGTACCCCCGCTTCCTCCCCGGCAGCCCCTGCGGGCCTGTGTGGGGCCCAGGCCTCTGCCGCCATCCCTGGCCTCGCCTGCCGTGTGACCCCTTCTCAGTCCATGGAGGTGGGGGGGGACTTCTCCCCACTTTTTTTTGGCTTTGTCAGCTCACAGGCCTGACAGAAAGGAAGAAGAGGAGGGGAGGGGAGAAAACTGCTCGTTCTCCCCTCAGCTCTTGGTTCACACGCCTCTGCCTGTTACTTCTGAGGTAGAAATGAACACACACACAGCACTGTTCCCCTCCTACCTTCACCGGGGGGTGTGGGAAGGTAGATTGCTGTTTTGGTAAGGTGGAAGTACAATGTATAGCCCATGTAGATAGGTAAGCATCGCTTGTGACCACCCTCAACAAAAGGTGCCTGTGCTGAGCGTGGGTGGACGTTGGTTCTGCCAGAGGAAGGGGTTTCTGGGCAAGCACCCGGCCATACAGGGGTAAATAAACTCCATGCCGTCAGACTTCCTGCAAAGGGTTCATAGTGGAAACATCTTGCTTCAATAAAACTGAGCAGAGCGCGAACTCTTCACCCTGCCTCCGTATTTCCATCACTTTATCCTAATCACTTTTAATTTATTTTCCAGATTTGCTGGAAGGCAGTGTTTCCCCAGCACAGGCTTTATATAGATCAGTCCCTTTGCAGCCTTTCAGGTGCAATGTACAAATTTGCATTCTACAGTAATGTAGTATGGAAAGCATGAAAAGGTGGTCAGGGTAATTCTCGTGCATGAGATCTTATACAATGTTGTGATAAGCTTTGCAATCACTGGATCATTACACTAATTGTTTGTCACTGTGCACATGTGCTTATAATCAGCAGCCTTTAACGGAATACATTACATTACTCCTGTGTCGGATACGGTGTGTCTCAATCCATCAGGAGGATGAGATAGAAATGGTTAGAAATGAATGTAGGAGAGTGTCTAAGCCAGAAGCAGAGGTTCTAATTATTTCACACTAAGTATTTCACGTATTCGCTAAACTGAGTTGTCATGCTGCTATTGATTATAATTGTCTTCTGTCATTGGCAGATGATCATTCTGTGATTTCTGTGTCTAATGAAAATTCATTTTAACTAGAAAATTGTTTTTGTACTATCCTGGATTCCCTTGGAGAAGCTTCTGAGCTGTTTGAAAAGTGGCTATGCTGCTATTTTTACCCCTTAACACATCTTGAAATTATTTTCTATGCTTAATAAAACTTCATTGAGGAAGTTGAAATGGGTGCATTTTATACTTCAGTGCACCTCACAGTACTGACACACAGAAGACATTTCTGGATTCTGTAGTATGAACATAGATAGTTAGTGGAAAATAAAAGAAATAATTTGTTTTTATCAATGTTCATGTTATTACAAACAGATAGGAAATGAATTGAAAATAGGTCCATTTCTGAAAGTTGTGTGATACAATGCATCAATAAGAACCAGGTCAGTGATAGCTGTTCAAAGAGCCTTCAACACTGAGATTAAAATCAAACAAAATCATGCCTTTTTAAGTGGCATAAAGATGGTCAAATGTGTCTTTTAACCCTGGTGTTAAACTCAGTGGAGTCTGAGGGTCTCATCTCACCTTCTCCTGCTTTTCAGCCTCAGGAAGCAACTGAAGAGGTGTTATAAGACAAAAGGAGACAATGCCCTGGGGGAGGCCCGAGGGAGCGGCAAATCACAGTCCTGGTGTCAGAGGAAGTCTCCTTCATTCATTTGGTCCAGAACTACATCTTAACTTGAGTTAAATTTCTGTAAGACAATGTGAGTGGAAGGGAGAAAGGGGAGACAAATGGAGAAATCTGTCTTCCTGATGGAGAGTTTCCAGTTATGCAGTCTTTCTGTGGGAAATGTACAGAAAGAAGGAGCTACCTGTTATCTTGTTACTCTCTCTTGATTATACTAGAAAATGGATGAAAAATAACTGCAAAAGCCAAACTTCTGCTGTGAAAAAGTGCACACACTTTTAAAAAGATACAGTAGCCATTGTGTCATCTCTCATTTTTGAGCATGTCTTGTAGAGGGGACCACTGATATCTGGGGCCACTCATATCCATGCTGTGTTTGTTATTCAATGTTGTAGATGCTAGGGGAACAGACAGCTGAACTTCAACAAAGGGAATAATGTTGAATTGCTAGTAAGACACTATTACAGAATCACAGAATCACAGAATCGCAAGGGTTGGAAG
>BOSO01006831.1:26163-53992 GCA_018403395.1 Gorsachius goisagi | reverse complement strand
AGGCTGAGAGAGTTGAGGTTGTTCAGCCTGGAGAAGAGAAGGCTGCCGGGAGACCTGATTGCAGCCTTTCAGTATCTAAAAGGGGCCTATAGGAAAGATGGGGAAAATCTTTTTAGTAGGGCCAGCTGTGACAGGACGAGGGGTAATGGTTTTAAACTAAAGGATTTAGGCTAACTATAAGGAAAAAATTCTTTACAATGGTACTGGAATGGGTTGCCCAGAGAGGTAGTGGAGGCCCCATCCCTGGAAACATTCAAGGCCAGTTTGGATGGGGCTCTGAGCAGCCTGATATAATTAGCGGTGTCCCTGCTCACTGCAGGGGTGTTGGATGAGGTGACCTCTAAATGTCCCTTCCTACCCAAAGCATTCTATCATTCTATCAAATATGTAAATCATAATAAAAAATATGAACTCAAATGCAACCCATACCAGTGGCCCCTGATGAAAGCTAAATGCAGAATTTCTTCCAGCAAGATACCCACTTATTCTAATACATAAGATATTTCATAATCTCTAGATCTTTGTCAGCTGGTATGGTTTCTGTTTTCAACTCACAATTCAGTCCATAAATTTTCACATATTAAGTGTTTATTACACAGCTAAAGATGTAACAACTCTCAAGCACTTTAGTTGTCTTTCAATATATAGAGTGCTCAGGTGACAGAGCTGAGTCACATTAGAAAAAAATGCAATGTTAACACTCACAGAGTGAATGGAGTCAAACCAGGAATCTAGCGCTATCCTACGTGCTTTCCTATGTGCAGATTGCATTTTTAATTTGTTTCACTACTCCACATGTTTTGTGCTTCTTGTTTGGAAATAGCATATAAACTAATAAAAACCAGGCAAACCTAGTGATTTGAATGAGACTCAGTTAAGATTTTATTGACAACTAAGTCAAAGTACAAAATTAAATTTCTGAGATGATGAAAATTCAAAGAAAAAAAAAAGGAAAGCAATATTCTGAAGTCTATAGGACTGCAGAGAGACCCAATGACAATTTGGTCATTAACAGGAAAACCCCTCTGACTCCAGTCACAGCAAAGTTTCACACTGATCTGGTTTTATCTCTGTGTATAAACCAACGTCTTTCACATTTCTTCATGTTTTCTAATCAAGTTAAATGGGTTTTACATTGGGGTGTACAAAACACTACTTTACCAAAACCTATCATTTTGTTATTCCTGGCTCTTTGGTTTGGTTGTTTGGTTTGTTTGGGCTTTTTCCTGTTATTTTTAAACAGGATTCTTTGTGAAAGCCTTTTTCTACAATTTATCCATAAAAATATTTTCACAATTCAGATATGACAGAATGTGAATTATTATCACATGTAGGTTTTACTAAAAAAAATCAGATATTTCATAAGTAAAATAAATCTAGCTCTATATAGACTAGTAGCACTGTATCTGCTAGTGCTGTAGTATATAATACTAATGATCTTCTCAGGACTACTCCATGGTGTTATTCAAGTAGTTTTGATTCTGATTATCTGAAGCTCTATATTAGTCTATGCTCATGGGAGTCAATGAAGTCATGGTAGTTTACATCAGCTGAGAAATTGTCAGAATCACCATGCAGCAGCCTCATGCCACTCTATATCACTGAAGTCTGTATTGTCAGAAATTAGTACATCTTACAATGTCTTTGGAAGATTTGCAATTACCGTGTCACACGAAGAAAAAACAATGACATTTTTAGAGATTCATTTAAGACCCATCTGTATGCTGAATGGACCCACACATCTGGCTAAGAGGCTACTCAACACACATTTCTGAGCTTAATTTATTGGCAGCTTTCAAGCTTAAGACCCTCCCAAAGTATAATGTGCAAATGATAGTGACTGAAAAAGCATTTCCAGTTCAGCTTATGGGGGTTTGTTTGCCAAAGTTCAGATTTCTGTTAAGCAATGCAGCCCTTATAAAGTAAAATGTCCATGTCTGTATCATAATCCATAGAGAACTATTAACAATGATTCATATTTCTGACTACATAGATTTAGTTTGCAGCTGTGAACAACTAATTCAGGAAAGAAAAAATCATTGCACTTCCTGAGTGTTGGAAAAAATGTGGTGCCAAAAATGGGTTCCAATTGGCTGGAGACCATGGGCCAAGCCTTTGAATTAATATCAAGAGCACATCCTCATTTCTCATTTAATGTAAATGGTCCTGGTTTGATTTCCTCAAGCTCTATTTGCTTCCTGCACTTCTAAGAGTGCTCTCTTCCTTTTTTTCCTTCTCTTTTTTAATCCCTATTATCTATTTCCTGTGACCACCTTAATGTTTTGGGTTTTTTTTTTCTATTTGTTCACTTGTTATCAGGCATTTCTAAAAGTTTCCTTCATTTTGAATTCTCTGGGTATTGCAGTATTGCTTTGCTAACCCAAGCCCCTCGCTGTGGGGCCCTTAATATACTTGAAGCCTGCTAGAATGAAGGACATACTCTCTCTCCCCCCGCCCCCCCCCCCCCATTACATGGTATTGTAAGGGATAATATATCTCAGATAAAATGGCATAATGACAGAATATGAAACAGAAAAGTTAGATTTCAAGTTAATGACAGCTTTGGTTTAGATAAATGTGAGTAAACCAGAAATGGATAAGGGGGAAACCAATTTGAATTCGGAGGTATTTAGCAGTTCAAACAGCTAATAAAGGAATTGGGAAGAAATACAATTCGCAGCAATTTTGAAGAAGAAGAGAAAAAAAAAAACACTATTGCAAGTAGTTCTGGGTTTATGTCTAGCTAAGCGAGTAGGAGGGCAGAGGCAGATAATAATGTGATCACTTTGGTAATGATATGCATTAGATACATTATGGGAAACAATAATACTCCCTACTGAATGCAGTCAATCCAGTTATTGATTTTTCTTAATGGCAAAAGCGCTGCTCCAAAACCAAAAAGAGATATCCTTTATTTATTCTCCCTCCCTCATGAGCCCCATCTCCACGGTCCCCTTGATGCAGAGTAGTAGACAGAGATAATGGAGTAACGTATATCTAATCTGACACCTACTGGACCAGCCTAAAGTTTCAGATAAAAGTTGCCTAGATGACTGATGCTATTGCAAGTAAAATGTATGAATAACAAAAATAAAAAAAAATCAAGCTTCATTTTTGCTTGAAATGTTAGTTAATTTTATTTTCTTTCATTTATCTCCTTTCACTCCAGTTTTTAAGGACAATCTATAAGCATTTACTTGCAATGAGTTCATCTGACTGCAAAGCTAGATAAACCTCTCAGATGGGCTGTTCCAAAGTCCTTGCACTCCTTACCTGCACTCCTTCAGCTTATATTTAATATGGCTAGATTTTTAACAAGCTTGCAACATACAGGTTCACCAAAGCCTCATCTTCTATGTTGCTATACTCTGTTTTCAGTAATGAGAAACATGTCTGACACACAGAATCAAATCAAGCTCTACAGAAAACTAAAGTTTTGGTCTAGACTTTTTTTTTTTTTCCCTATGACAAGAATAAAGCCCCTGAATAGGTAAAGAAAAAGAACAGAATTGAATTAAAAGTCACTTGTATGATTAATCATCAGTAAAATCAAAGTATTTGTACCAACCATTTTTATTATGGCTGATTTTCATTCCTACTCACTTCCAGTTCCATTTTCTGAGTGCAAAAAGAACAAAAGAGCTCTATATTGTGCTGTTATACCTTGAGCAGATTAATTTAAACCTTTCACAGACATCTGAAAATGTCCAAGGTGATAAAGCTCTGATCAGCTATAGAGGGTAGGCTAGCCATTCAGTATCCTCTATTATCAGCAATATGGATACGTTTGTGAGAGGTGCATAATTAATGTATTTTCACATAAAGAATAAAACATGACACAAGATATAAATAAAAATTAAACAGTATCAAGTCTTAGTGTAATATTACTAATTATAGAATGGCATGAAAAATTTTTTGATACAAATAGGTAGCTTGATATTCAAAATAATGGATTATGGACAGAAAGAATTATTATTTCTGGATCAAAAATTATAATTAAATTCAGCATAATCTATTTAAAATATCTGGTTTTGATACTATCCTCTCAAGAACTGAGAGCAAATAACTAAACAAAGAAATCCATTCAGAATTCATATAGAGAGCATATAATTCATGGGTTCCAGTCTTATTATGCAAATGTAAGCATCTACATCCATATTTAGAAACAATTTCTCACAAATACAGGGTCTTCACAGTTTCTGTTGACTTATGGTGAAAATCTACTGAAATGCCTTCTTACAGTGCTAGGAGCTTAAGCAGGCAGTCAAATTTGAGTGTTACTACTTGAGTCTTTTGAATGTACTCTCAAAAATTTCTTTTTGTGAATTCCTACCTCAAAGGTATAACAATGATTTTATATCTCATTCATACTGTTCTTAAATCAAATAAGGAATCTCCTTCAGGCTACATAGCTGAGCCAAAATGTGGGGCTTTGACAAAGAACCTCAAGGAACTACCAGTCACCATATGAAATCACACCAGCCCTATGCATGGCCTGCTCCTCCTATGCTTCTGAGGACTGCTGTGGCTCTCACTACAAAGAGAAAAGTGAGTGTATGCAGAAGCAGCAGAAAGCACGGAGATGCCAATCCAGTTGTCTGAATTGCTGAATAGGGTTATGTAAAAAAGAAGAGCAATAAGAGCTGCCCTTGAAATGGAGAAAAAACCATCCAGCTGGGAGGATTGTCAGAACCAGTCAAAGTGATGACTGTCAGTGGAGGAGGAAAGTTCTAGCAATGTAGGAAACAGGGAGCAAGGAAAAATGGTTGAAAACTTGAATCCAATTGAAGAGGTGATGAATGAAAAGAAAAGCAGAAGAGAAACATGAGGTAAAGGAGAGAATGGCCAAATGCAAATAAAACACAAACACTTCGCAACGAAAACTTGGTCATGTGTACTGCAGTTAAAAGTTGTTGTAGTTTTGTGTGGAAAAAAACCCACCAGTAGAATGGCAGGGAAGGTGATCATTAAACATATTTTACCTGTTTTCCCCTAAGACTGTAACTCATACCCTAATTTTAAAAAATATTATAATTATCAGCCTGCAGCCGAAATACATTTAATATTCAGAAATTATGCTTCTTCTGTGACCAGACAAAACTGAAGCACTGTGGGAATGAGGAGATCTCTCCTTTCAGTAGAATTTAACTCCTTAAATTTTTAGACTGATTGAGGAAACTAGATTATTATGTCTCCTCCAACATTCATTTAGAGGAGAGGTATGCAACAAAACAAAATAAAAAAAAAATCCTACCACCAAACAAGAGCAAAAAGGATGTGACTTCATCTCCAGCATCCCAGGTTGTTACCTAACCAGTCTCTCAGCTTTAGGCTTTGAAGAGGTCATAGAGGAAGGAAACCAGTGTTTCACTAAGGCCAACAAGATGTCTTGTTTCTGCTGTCTCCATCCTGAAATTAATGGGAAAACTGGTAGAGTTCATGAATTTTCAAATATGCTCATCATTTGTTTATACATTGATTTCAACCACTAAGTTTGGTATTTAACACATCTGCAAAACAGCTCCAGTGTACAACTGTAAAACCTGAAGAATTAAATGCTTTAAACTAGTTCTGACCAAATTTCTCTGATCCTATGTCAATAAGAAAAATCAGGTGGTCTAAGTATTGATACTTGTATGCTTCAGCTGAAGAGCAACTCTTTCCCTACTTACTTCCAATATGTAACATGGACACATTAAGAGGAATAATATTTTTTTTAAAAATTCAGTCTATAATTGCCAAAATCAATTTAGGTCATTCCTTGGATAGGCACACACTCTAAAATAGATCTAACTTTTTGTGTCCTTGTACAATTGTTGTATAAAGAAAACCAGAAGTCTTTTCATATCACAGGCTGTAGTTTCACCAACACGCTTCCAACTATTGTTTTACATGTTCCTGCAGTATGACTCACACTTTTTTAATGAATGATTAATGATTGAGAATATATTATTGAACTCATAAGAAAATCTTTCTCTGCCTGATAATCTAATTTATTTTCACTGTCATTAAAACGAAAAGATAGGGTATCTCCATTTGCAATATGGTAATTTTGCTGGGAAACCACAGGAAAATATTGTGGGAGAAGAAAAAAAGGAAAACATTTAACAATTATTTTTTATGATCCACATACAAATTTAAATATTTCTGAGAGGTTAAGCTGATAAAGCAAGGAAACATAAAGGAAGAAAGTAAGTATTAACTTTTAAGGAATAAATTGGGAGAGTGATAAAGAGACCTACAATTAAATTATTGTTTAAGAATCTAAAGATTTTCTTGCATCTTCAACATTAAAAGGAGTTACCATTATTTAAAGGTACTATATTAGGTTCTCTTTTTCATTCATCTTTATTTACGACCTTCACAGCTTTAAAATATACCTAGTTAGTTCTCCAGTTTAGACAGAGATCATTCTTCAAAGATGAATGAGTGGTTGTACTTCCCATATCCCCAGCCAAACATGAATAGAGAGCTTTAGCAAAAATTGTTTGTATTAATTTTGAATAGAATACTACAGGAACATTTTAATCATTTCTACATTTTCCATGTCTGGAAATGCCCAGAAATTTTTAATTCTGCATTTTCTTCCATCCATCCTTAAACTTTACATTTAGCTCAAACCAGAGATGATAATTACATTTTGACAAGCGTTCTGGAAATGAAGGTGTTGATGTTTGTGGCCCTGCAAAAGCATATTTGCTAAATGAAAAACAATCCTTACAGGGATTTTAAAATTTCTGTATGTATTCATAATAAGCTGTAAGAATGTGATTCCCCGCCTGTTCCCTTAAAATAACATTGTGGCAATCTTAAATTAATCAGCTTCAACAGGCAATGCAGCTATATAGGATAAATAGATTCCATATGATTAGAAAGCAGGCAAAACTATAAAAGCATTAAGCATTCATACCCATATGCTTAATTCGTATATGAATTCATATTCATATATAAACATTGACAAAAACAATGAAAACACATGAAGTTATATATCCTTAAATATAGGAAAATGTTGTAGGTTCTAACTGGGCTTTCCGGGCTAATATGCTTTTTAAAATATTCAGCTTTGATTAGACTAAACTAAACTAAATCCACCTTTCTTCTTTTTTGATTATGTGTGATTTTGTTGGGATATATTTTTCTTCAAAAGAGATGCAAATCAAATGAGGTAGAGAGATGAAAAATCTAAGCATCCACAATAACAATAAAGCCATCACCCTCATGCTTATGATTCCTATAAAAGTAAAAAAGTCTTCTAAATTAACTTAGTTACATATGTCATATTTATTTTGTTAAGTAATGATGCCCTGACAAAGGCAAAAAAATTGGGAAAAAATATTTAAGGGATCTGTGGCTGCCGCTATACATAAATAAAAAATACAGGCAGTTACATTTAAAATATCAGCATTTTCTTGGACTTCTCCCAGCCTTTCTTTTTTTTTATCTTAACATCACATGCTATTTAAAAGAGAAACAGTCTTAATGTGGAAAATACAAATTTTAATATCTTTGATAGCACTTTGCTTTCTTGCTACTGTTTTATATAATATTGTACTGTCAGATATATTTGCCCTTGCAGAGTGCTTTGCATTTGTAGCGACTCTACAAGCTTGTATTATGGCACTGTATATATAAGGAGAAAAATAAAATGAATATTATTATTTCCAGAAGAGAAATAACCAGCTTTGTTAGCATCCTGCCTCCACTGCATGAAACCTGCTACCACTAATAAAAATTAAAACCCTCTGTCATACTTCACATGCTTTTTGGCTTTGGTTATTTTGTTTGATGGTGCTGGAATCATCCTCCTCCTGAATGGTAACCAGCTTAGGGAAAGGAAAAGTGAAATTTAGCTAAAGAGGCTGGTATTTCATCTTCCTCCTGAACCTCCATGTGGAAACCCAGGGATGATTTAGCATCCACTCTGACAGCAACTGTTGTCTTGTCTTACACCTTTATAGTGTGGCTGTAAAACCCTAGCAAGATGAACTTATAGTATTTCAGAGGACATTTAGCACTAATTTTTCACACCGATTATGCCAGTGAGTGGAGAAGCAGAGGGGGAAGGGGAACCAGCCCCAGCACAGGGCACCAACATGCTCCTTGTGGTCATCCTGTCCCTGCCATTGAGAAGCAAAGCTGAAGCACATTCTTGTATCTCCAGGAAACAGTTCCTTCTCCTTCTCCTTCCGTGAATTAGGGAGAGCAGCCTTCATCTACAAAGATGCCTTTCAAATGACATGCAGAGGCCTGCTGTGCATTTGCAGCCTAATGCAGCACCATGAAGTGGCAGAAACGAAGTGCTGCAGTCTAATGAAATGCGTTAAAATCTATTTCACAGGGAAAAACCATTGCTTGGCAAAGAAAACAGCAAACATGAGTACATTTGGGAATCAAAACGCTGAAGTATTTTAGAAATACAAAATACAGTTTTGTATTTGATAAAAATGTAATTTTATTTGTGATTTCAGTAGTGAAAAGTGGGTGTGGGGATATGCTCTAGAAGTGCTGAAAATAAAAAGATTTTCTACCATGTTAAATGATTTCAGTGGAACCATTCAGCTCTGTATGAAGGCCTATGGTATGTGAGATATGTTTTAATTAAATTTTGGGGGACAGAATTTCATTAATTTTGTATTTCCATGACCTTTACAGAAAAGATCTATACTAGGGTTGTTAATTACTATAGCAAAAATAATAGTCTAAACCAGAAGAAGAATGTATTTAAAAATTCCATCTGCAGTACTAAGAAAGAGAGTAAAACAAAATGTTATGCATATTCCTCTTATTGGTAATGAACATTCTTTAATGAAGGGAAAATTATGTCCAAGTTAACTAAAAGTTGGTTTATTGTGGATGTTGTCAAGGCTGTACACAATTACTTGAAAAATTTCACACAGGTCCCAAAACACTAATTCATTGAAGCAGATCTTGAAAGAATTTCACTGAATAAACCTTAGAGAGGATTTCAGACCTGGCAATGAAATGTTTTGCATTCTTCTGTGTGCATATATGTGTGTGGGCATAACATGCAAAACCCAGAAACATTTGTTTTGCATTCTGCTTATCAGTCCAATGCCAAAAAGAGGTAACATGCAAAAATAGCACAATGCCCCAGGAAAATACCTTCAAAAATTTGCACACATATCCACCAAGACATATGATAAGGAAGAGTAAGAGAAATGTTAATGGAAAAAGAGATCATTTCCCCATAAGAACGTAAGGTAAGCTTTAAAGGGAACGAAATTATATCTGCAGGGTAGGACAGATCTGCTGGCAGCACTTAAGTAAATTTGATTGAAAGCAGCTAATAATTCCCAAGTGCAGAAATATTAGACTGCTTGTACTAACAGAAATTATATTCCACTTTGATGATCTAATTCTTGAAATGTATAGCAGAAATCCATACCAAACGCAAAAGGCGGAAGCAAACTCTAAGCAGGCACTCAGCTGATAAGTCACTGGCTTCCAATAATTTTTGGCACATTCCCTACATTTCAGAAAGCCAGTAAATACATGCAATTCTGAAAACTTTTGTATGCTGCACATCTGATTTTGAGTTGAACTACAATCTGTGAATATACAGCACTGCTGTAGATACACTATAGCTACTGTAAATTAATGTTCTGTATGCTTTAAAGCACAAAACCAATATGGCATGCAATTTGATTCATCCAGTGGTATTCAAAGTGCTATAATGAGCAGGATTTTACAAATCTGTTATTCTGTTTTCTCCTTCTCTTCACTGCATTTATTCTGCTCCTGCTTTCTGACCCTGAGCAATGATTCCTAAAAGAATTCATGATCAGCTAAATGAGCTTACACCTTGGTCTTCAGCATGAATAAAGAGAAGAGACATCACAGAAGACTGGCTCTGTGTGTACCCCATAGTCCTTAAAAAAGTATAATGCTCTCAGGAAATTTCACGATGTATAATGATCATGGAGATGTTCTGGATGTTCTGGAGATATTTAGGCCAATGCAAAATGTATTCTGTTGATGAACGTTGTGCAGCCACCGTTAGCATCAGCAGCTTGAGGGCCATGGAAACACTTCTCAGGTCCTCTAGTAGGATTTCCATTTAGGGCTTTGGGTGGACTAATAAAATAAAATAAAAAATACTTGTTCAATGCAAAATATGAAAACTTGCAATGTTAAGTGACTTACAGTAATAATTTATTAATAAAAGGCATCCTCATGTGGCGGCTGCAGCTGTTGAATGAAAAACCTTTCCTGTACTCATGGCAGCTGTACTAGCTCTACAAAAGCCAGTTGGACTAATATTGATGTCAGATTTTCTGGGAAAAAAAAAAACACCTCTGTTTTTAATTTTTAAGGAGCTTTTTTAGTTTGTATTTTAACAACTAGAAATTCAAAATTTCTCCTCTTTTTGTATTGCTTTAGCATATCTATCTACAGCATCAATTACCACCTACAAAAGAGTTCATTATGAAAGAAATATTTCCCAAGTTGATTCATAAATTTGGAAAACATTGTTATCCTCCATTGCAACAAGTGGAAACAGGCGTGGTGATATGTTCAAAATCACCCAGAAAGCAAACCAAGCATACCAAGAACAGAACCCACTGCAGTCCTCTCCTGAAACTCAAGCCAGTAATAAAGTCATTAGTTTATCATAAAAATGTCAGTCTCTGTTCCACTTTACTCCTAAGTCTTTTCTATTACACCAGTATCTACCAATACTTTCACAGAATCATAGAATGGCTCGGGTTGGAAGGGACCTTTAAAAGACAGCTGCTCCAACCCACCCTGCAATGAGCAGCAACATCTTCACTTTAAAGATCACTTTAACACAGTGCTCTTCCTTGCTATGTCTCCAAAAGACACGTATTTATAAAACTACTGTTTTAATTTGCCTGATCTCTTGCATAACTTGTATCATCACTTTTCTGTATTTAAGTGTTTGGCTTGATAATATTCCTGAATAAATACTCAAGCTAAGGACTGCTCACTATGTCTAGAACACTGCATACTTAGTATCTCTATGTAAGAAAACAGAAAAAAAAAAAAAAAAACAAAAAAAACCCAAATATTTTAATGTTATAAAAAGCAATTAAGTCAAATTCAGAAAGAATGGGAGATTATTCACATGGAACTGGGGGAAATATTTTAAACCGTTCACGAGAGTAAGTAGGTTAGCATCTTTCTTAATAACCTTCTAGAAAAAGAGAACAGGGTGACTCCTATCTGGCTAGACCCTTTGATATGGTGTCCCATAAAAAGTTGCTTCTGTTGGTAGAAGAACAGGCAGTAACAAAAGAAAATGACAAAATGAAACATGGCAATGGCTTGTACTCTAACTGGATCAGCTGGGCTTGAGCCAGGTCACTAGTAAAGTTCCTTAGTGGTGTGCTGTGGGAGTAATCTTATTTTCATTAATAATAATAACATTAATGATTTTTGCACAAAATGCAGGGCCACACAAAGCTGAATTGCAAATCTGGGAGGCACTGTAAATAAAGGGAAAGATTGGGGTGCAGTAAGAAAAGAAAGGCCATATAGAAAGCTGGAGGTTCAGAAACAAGCCGAAATGCAGACACTTGGAATGGAGACTTGGGATGGATGCAAAGATTTATTTTCTTCTTTTTCTGACTGGGGGAATAAGCAGCGAACTAGGAGCTCACAACATGAAAGTAAGTCTAGAAATGAAATAAAATGGTCTTTTCATCAGACACAGGGTGCTATCTGCTGTTTTCTTTGCTGCTAGTGAAGAACACTACAAATAAGCAAATTCATTTCTGTATTGCATCAGTCATCTTCAATAAGGTTTAAGGAGTTAAGTGCCACAGTACAAAATGTAAGTTAAACCTTTTTTTGGCTACCCATCTCCACAAAAAAGTGAAAAGCCAAGTAGGAGAAGGATTAAAAGACAACCAGGAGAGACATCTATCTAGGAAAAGGGCATTGAAAAGTGTCATTCATTTAGCCTAGAAATATCAAAGAGAGAAAGAAGCACTGTCAACGACAACCTTAAATGGAGAGCAACAGAATACACTAAAAAACAGTGCTGGTTTACTTACAAATGTAGACAGAACAGTTATGGTAAAACAGGGACAGAATTAAAATCTTTCTCACTTTCAGGTATTATAAGGCTCTGCAAAATTTGTCCCACCATGTGAACGTTTTTGAGGAGAGGGTGTGAAGCTCTATAGGAGGAGGAACTGTGCGAAGAGGGAAAAACTTTAACTGTGTACAAAACCAGGTCATATAATAATAGTGCAGGGTTCAACTTGCAATTCCAAAGTCTTTTCCCCTTATTTGAGTTCCTAATTAACCCTTGCAAGTTGTCTGTGACATAGATACTCAATTTCTTTCTTGAAACAGAAATATAGACAGAGAAGTTTGTGTTACTCTTCACTGAAATATTCTATTACACTAGTTACTAAAGGTGTACGGTTTCACCTTGTAACAAGATATAACCACTGGAACCTGCAATAAATACATCTGTCACTTACTCATGATCTGACTTTTGCAGACAGTATAAAATGGAGAGGAAGGAAAAGGAAATCAAGCAATAGCTTCCATCATTCATCAGCTAATTAGAAGACATAAAAAAATCTAATGTAGTTATTGTCCTACTTGCATGCAATTTGGTTTTGTATTGTAAAAATTAAACCAAATCCTGACTAACAGCTCACAAAAAAAAAAATAAATAAAAGAAAAAAGAAAAAAGAAAAAAGAAAAAAGAAAAAAATTTCCTTTCATTGGCTGGTAAAATTGTCAAAAAAATTCTTAGGTAAAAACATATAAATGCTATATTTTTTATAGATATATGAATACTTAAGGCATAGGACTGGAACTTCACACCTCTGAGTTTCTGTACCACCACCTTCCTTTTACCCACTGGATGATTCTGAATAGGTCATGTGGCATATTGTTCCCACCGGTATGCTTTAGGCATCACACGCGTAACTCCGGAAATGCTGGGTGGTGCTGCCAAAGTTAACCTGACTACTCACTCACCTTCACACAAAGTTAGGGAAATGGAAAGTCCATAACATGTCCATAACATTCTGCATAAACCCAAATATTAAAAAAAATAAGATATTGCCCTAAAAAATCTTAAATTAAAACACAAGCTGTTATTTTGTTTTATATGTCCAGTGCTGTTTGAGCCCTTCTAGGTACAGAAGGATTGTATGTGCACATTCATCTTTGTAGGAGTAAATGAACAGCTATATATGGATGTAAACTCCAGAGGTAGGATTCTAAGAATAAAACCTAATTTTGCACAAAATACTTTTCTGCAAATTGATCAACTCTAGAGCTCTCACACATTCTGGCAAGAAATTGCATTGGAACGAGATCAAAATATCTAAACAAATTTTAGTGATGATGTCTGATTGTCACTAGCTTTTTTATGTCAAAATGGTAAGAGCTCTTAAATTAAGCAGAAGAACGAATGAAAACAGAGCATAAACATTTGGTCACCTCTTAGAAATCTTCAAAATTCCTTGATTTGACACTTGAGGATTTTCTCAGCTGCTTTTTGTAATCAATGTTATCCTTGGAGCTATTGGCTGCATAAATCTTAACCATTAATTTTTAACCATAAATGTCAAAAAGCACTCGTGCCCATAGTACATGCGGTGTGGAACTACAAGTGTCTGCAGTTTCAATCCTGCAAGTGGTCAGACTTGTGGCTAACACTGAAAAGCATCAGAGGCTTAACATCTTATGAACAATAAGAAGTAGGAATAAATGAAGTGTATTAGTTTTATACCTATGACACATAGTTTTCCATTATCCACTTTTGTCTAAATCTACCTTAAAAATAATAAATTTTAAATCTGTGGCTACTTGGATGTATAAAACTTAGATGTTTTTAACATAAAAGCAATTGAAAAATAAATGCAACTGAAGAGAAAGAAGTGATAGTTCCTTAAAAGACAAACCAGCCATGACATTTTTTATTGTTATTATTTTTATTTTATTTCCTCCCCCACTTTAGTTCATCTCAAAAGACACCACAACAGCTGCCTTAGAGGGAAGCTGCTGGGAAAAGCAGAGTCTAAACCAACCTACTATTTAATTCCTACCCTTAGTTATGAATCAGTGAACATGCACTACATGGTGCTTTGCCTTATAGTTTTTACCTTCCTGATTTAATTTCTCCCTTTGTAATTGTTTTTAGCACCAAGAACACCGAGTTCCAAAAGACAGTCTCACCAAGAGATAGAGTCCCCAGCTGGGACATGAACTTGTGGCACTGAAGTGCAGGGGAGAAGTTCATCAAAGCAGCAACAGAGCTGTGTTTCACTAGAATAGGAGACAAAGCTCTTCTGTAATTAACTCAGTGCTAGCTGACTCCCTGTGTTTGCTCTCAACAGTAGGGGATGTTGTACAGTAGCTTGCAAACTGAAAGGCATCTAATTTACACACCCAAAACTATTCTCCTCTGGAGCTCACCGGGGAAGACTGTGGTGCCATGTACACATGCATAGCACCCAGGGGTTTGGGTGGCTGCCTGCAGGCTGCCTGCACGCTGCCCGCGGCTGCTCTCCGGCGGGTCCATGCAGCAACAGGCTTCGCAGCCACATCTGATTCCCTTTTGACTTTGCGGCTTTTTCATTATGACTGTTTGAAATATCACAGAATCACAGAATCACAAGGGTTGGAAGGGACCTCAGGAGATCATCTAGTCCAACCCCCCTGCTAGGGCAGGGCCACTTAGAGCATGTTACACAGGACTTCGTCCAGGCGGNNGTTCCAGTGCTCTGTCACCTTCAGAGTAAAGAAGTTTTTCCTCATATTCAACTGAAACCTCTTGTGTTTCAGTTTGTGTCCATTGCCCCTTGTCCTGTCACTGCGCACCACTGCAAAGAGTCTGTCTCCGTCCTCGTGTCATCCACCCTTAAGATATTTGTATGTGTTGATGAGATCCCCTCTCAGTCTTCTTTTCTTCAGGCTAAACAAGCCCAGCTCCCCCAACCTTTCCTGGTAGGAAAGATGCTCCAGTCCCCTCATCATCTTTGTAGCCCTCCTCTGAACTCTCTCTAGGAGTTTCTCATCTTTTTTGAACTGGGGAGCCCAGAACTGGCATTTTCCTTAACAAGCATTTTATGACCTTTTAAAAAAGTGCTCCAGAATTACTTTGATTTGCTATATGACTTTGACATTTGTCCAGGCAGCAGTTTGCTCAATTCAATTCAATTTGGGAATGAATATTTTCAGAGCAAAAGAGTTGCACTTAGTTCACATTTTCCTTCTGCCACCATGGTCAGTTAAGGCCAGATACAGAAAGCTATTGAAAGATCTAAGGAGGCAGATGAGTGACTCAGATGCCTAGGTCTTACTACTTAATGCCTTCTTTTGTGTACAACTACCTGAATGTTTCCATTCTATTTGTCGTGTTTATTTGCATCAACATGGGAAGTCTTGTAATATCACAAACTACTTAAGATAAAAATATGTCAATATTAAATTGAGTTGCTCAAGGTGAAAACAGGAGTTCATGCTCAGACACGGAGCGTGCCTGACATGGGTCCTCAGTATCAGACAATCCTTGAACTCACTGTTCAAAACAGGCATTCTGAACATGGAAGAAGCTTCCTGATAGAGTCTGAAGGTTCATTTCCAGTCTTGCATTTATAGGAATCAAAACAGATTGCAATATTAGCAGGAAAAAAACCAGTAAAGAAAAATCCTAAAACCTGCCTAGAGAAGCAATCATTTAAGACCCAAATTTGTCTCATGTCCTATGAGTCCTCCAAGTCCAAAACTGAATGTTTTCCAGAGGCACAAGCATGTCCAGCAAACAGCTTTCCCTATCCATAAGCAACCATATGGTCTTAATTTTAAAAATAGTCTTAATTCCATCAATCTCTACCGAAATAGATTTCAAATGCTGGATACAGTCTTTGGTTTAATTTAATGACAAAGAAGTATTTTTCTCCTTTTTTAACATAAAATATTACCATTATTAAAACACTTTTTAGTGAGTAAAAAGCAATTTGCCATCCAGAACTACCCATATTAACCAAAAATATGTTGCAGATGTATTCATAAAATTGTCTTCGTTTTCCGCTTGAAGCTAGCAGCTATTTCCTGACTGATACAGATAAAAGGATCTTTCTGTAAAATAAATGGTGATATGTAAGCCATAAAGCAAACATTTCCTGAAAGAGATTGTCCCAAAATTGTGGTATTACTGAAAACTTCTGGCTTCTTAAAGATAGTTTAACATTGATAACCTATGTGATTACAGGAGGCCTTGAATTAACAAAGGTTTGAGAAAGAAGGTGGCTTGGAAAGAGAAGCCTAAATATTATTAATATAATAAATTTAATACCAGAAATGAACCATTAGGCTTGCATTGAGGCAGTCTCTCTTGTGGCAGAAGATCTTCAAAGTGGTATAAGAGCCTGTACTTCATTATTTCATACCAACAAAATTATTTTCTAGAATTGTGTTCATATTTTGCAATTATCTCTTCTGATTGCATATTGCTTTACTTCTGACAGTCCACTATAAGTAATTTGAAACTTCTTCTGGATGAAATACACTAATCCTTATTGTGATTATTTTTTGTCATTACTGATGGCTACAAAATATTTTCTCTATTAGTCTCTTTATAACAGGTGGAACCCAGATAAGTGACAAATTATCACTTCACAATTACTACAATTGCCACACTCCACATATGGATCTAACGTTACCAGCTTAAACAAACAAACAAACAAGTAACAAATAATATTTGTATTGATAATTTGGTTATTATCACCTTACCTGATCTCCCCTCACTGTGTGAGTAAACAAACTACAGAAATGTTTTACAAATACTACATTATGATAAACTGTTAACCCATATTAAATAGATGAGGTAAATATCATATGTTGCTTAAAGAAATCCTGAGCAAGCTGTGGCTGTGCTTTGTTCAGACAGATGAAAGTCAATCTGAAAAATTTCAGATGAACCTTTTCAGATTTCATTGTTGACTGTAGTAGACTTCTTTTATGAAATACATTAAGAAGTCTGATTTTAGCAAGAGCTACTTTAAAGTAAAAGGCCATTTGTCATTGAAATACAGAGGACAAGACACAGAATTGTCCTAAGGTGGTTTCACTTCCAGTTCTGGTGTATTACAGAACCACAGAGTGAGCTGTGCTCTCCAAAACAGATCTGCTGATTGATTCCCCTTGCTCCAGTGAATTGGCCGAAACTCCCCATAAGGTGGAACTCACAGCCATCCTGCTACCACTGAGCCCTGCTTCTATAATGAAGTGCATCCTGCCTCACCCCAGCAGGAAAGGCAAGACTTTCTGGTCATGTAGGAGCATGCCACCCTCTGAGACCTAGAATAAAATTGCCAAACTTCTTGTATACAAGGTAATTGGACGCACTATTTTGTATATCCCTGAAATCCACCATGTCTGAGTGCTGCATCTCCAGCTCCACACACTTCTTCCGAAAGCTAATTCTGAGAGGTAGTGCTCAGTAAAAGTTTGTACACAACTGCCTTCCATGGCTGAGAAATGCCTCAAAAGTCTTAGGGAGAAAACTAAAGAAATGTACAGGCAGGTACTCTCAAAAACTTTTTTCTCTTCTTGCTTTTCTTTCTGTAACTGTATTTACAATTTTCTGACTGACTAACTATTTGCATTGTTAGAAACACATATTGATTTTTCTTTCATAGCATTTGCATTAAATTTCATTTCATACACTGAACACAAATAATTCCTTTCTCTGGAAGTGAGGATCCAAATATAAAAAAGTGGTTGCAAACAAATCCCAACACTCTTTGTGTATTCATCAAAAAGCTACAAAGTCTGGTTTGAATTTCAGTGTGAAAGAGTAAACTGCCACATGTAAGGAAGGAGGTCTATTTGCAGGTGTAATCAAGGATCCTTCTGGCAGGGACATGCAATGAAGAAACAGACAAAATCTTCAAGCCCTCCCCAGATTGTTGCATCATGGAAGAGCCAAAGATACCTCCAGTTTCTTCAGGGAGGTTGAGTAACATTGCACATAATGGATCAAGTGTATCCATGTGTTTCCACATGCAGGGATGCTTATTAAATAGGACTCTAGAATGGGAATTTTCCTCACAACTCAGTCTTGCAGTATTTCACCTGTAAATTCTCCCAGATTCTTTCTGAACATTTGTGATCTCCTTGTCATTCCTACCTCTCCCCCAGCTTCTTTTCCCTTCTCACCTCTCTGTCAGCAAACAACAGAGCCTTCAGCAGTTCACAGTAAATTTACAAGTAATTTAGCATAATCTTTGGACAACTTCTCAAACATTAACATGTCTACAAAAAAAAAAAAAATCCCTAATTTCTTAATGCAGTGCAGGTCATACTGCAGGTAAGTGTTCCTGAGTTTGATCCAATGATCTTCCCTAAAAATCAAAGGGAAGATCTGAATTCTTTCAGTTAATCCTAGTCTCTAGATGGGTTGTTCCTGTCTTGTTCTCATGTCTCTGCTGGGTGTTTAACTTACTTGAATAACTGCAGGCAAGTTACTTTTTGTCAACAATATTAGTTTGGGTCATGAGTCTGGAAAACTTCCAACTTAATGGAACTTTATGAAGCAGAAATAAATCTGCACTTCTGTTTGCAGTGCAATAAAGTTGCACATGTAATTCTTGACATGTTGTTAATGTAGTATGACTAAGGTTATAAAAACTTCTACACTACCATAAGTAAGGATACATGAATCTTCCTAATAAATGATAAATGTATTGGTAATAATTTACACATAGAATTTTTCACATCATAATTTTAAAAGGAGTTTCATAGACAGTTTTGTAATTATTTACCCTGCAGATTTTGCTTTTAATTAGCTCATCCTCAGCAACACAATTTAATTGCTAATTAGTTTCTTGAATAAATACTGACAAATGTTTTATTATTTTATTGAAAATCATTTTGCACAGAAGTGGTTGACTTAGTTCTACACTTCTTGTTGTCTTCAAGCTTGCAATGAAATCTGAAATAAATAATCAGAATGTTTAATGATGAGCAAGGTTTATCCTACTTATTCCTGTATGCCAACAAATATTACTGGCTGACTCCTGAAGATTTCACTATACTCTAAACACAAGCTACAACTACGAAATACTACCAAATATTTCTGTAAGAAGCTGAGTTGCTAGCCAAATTTATTAATTCTACAGTCTTTTCTATAATAGTATCTGTGTAATATCTGTAGCACTTGTTGGCTGGAGAACTTTGTTGTCTTCCAGAGTTGAACTAAAGATATTTTGAAGTGGATTTTTAGTTAAATGTACCAATTTTGCTGTAATTAGAGAACCAAAAAAAATGAAAATTCAAGGCAGGTATTGTTGCTTATATAATATCATCACTTGTCACAAAACCACAAAGATGTCCTGACTGGCTCAAATTTTAGTAACTTGTCCTCATAACTGAAGTTATGGCTCCCCCACACACCATATGTAGAATAAGAACAGGGCAAGCATACAGACAAAATTCTGGGTGCTATTACTTGCTCAGCTTCCAGTTGTTTATATTTCAGTGCCTTCCTGGGAAGGGTTTGGTTTCTCTGTATTTAATAGCTGCCAAAGATTTTTTTTTTCATTAGCTCACCTTGAGCTAAGGATAACACAAACTCCTAAAGTCCATTACATCCTGAGCAAAAATTTCCACAAATCAGTAACCTACTGCCTGAGGAATCACTGCTTTTCATTTTTTCTGAACCTGGTTTCATTTCTTTCCATCTGCTCCCATACCAGAAGGTAGATACCCATCCAGATTCTCCAAGGGCTTTGTAGATTTCTGTGGTATCCCCCTCAACTGTTTCTTTTCCAGACCAGAGTCCTAGCATACCCACTCATTCCTTTTTGGAAAGTATTTCGTGCCTTTGATCATTCTTATTGCCTTTCTCTGAACCTCTTTTTGTTCAACAGGTATTAAACTTTGGAAAGGCTAAATAATGCTTTACAAGGCAAAATATAATGGGAATTCACATCACAGAACTTGAGATATTATAGTAAAGAAGAGGAAGATAGTAGTCTAAAATCAAGATGTAATCAAAACAGACAAGAAAATCAAGTCAAGTCCCCTTACAATGTATAGCTAAAGTAAAAACTATACACGAAATAATGTTCACATCAAGCAATCTACTCCACAAATTACTAATAACATGATCCAATAATGACTGAACTGCTTGAAAAAAATACCCTGTTGTTTTCAAAGTCTGCAGTGCCAGTAAAATTCTGTTTTGTGGCACAGGTGCTATCACATCTGAGAAGCAATAGGAAGTTGTTGCTTGGCTATTGGAAAGATTCATACAGGATAGAGAAATTGACAGGTTTGACTTGCTTCTAGCTGAGAGATGGAAAGGGCTGGTGAGTTTTTTGGGAGGCTGAGGAGTGGAGGGACAGGGGTCTCCCTGCCTCCTCCTCTTGAGCCCAGCCCCTTCATACACTAATCATTTCCACTCTTCTTTTACCTTGTTACTCAGAAGGAGTGAAAGTGAGAAGAAGGAGCCAAAGGCAGTCCTACAGCAAGAGGCAAGGGTTGTGGAAGAAGAATGGAAGTGAAACAGAGGTTGGTGCTGAGAGCTTCTTCTAGTGGGGAAAAGCAAGAGGGCTTTACAGGCAGGAAGAAGAATCAGTGGCTGGGAAAGCAGGCACTGCTCCAGCAGCCAGCCTTCACCTCTGCTGGCCTGAGCTCAGCAGCCGGTAAGCATCCTGCCTGCTTTGCCAGCTCTTAAAGCCAGCCCTCCCTGGACCATAGCCTGAAACCCAGATACAATGCTTAAATTACACAGGAAAAGTCTGAGTGGTGCATACTCATGCCAGCTTGGCAATGTGATGCTTCTACTGCATAAACTGAAGCAATTTACGTTTTGTATTTACAGTAGTTATCATGGTTATATTGCTATCTATCCCTAGATTTCTAAATAAATACATTCACGTGGCAGCAAATAGTTACTCTAATCAGTAAAAAGGAAAAGAATAAGAATCAGTGTGGTGTGCAAAACACAAAAAAAACCCCCCTACACTATTCTAATTATCTGCTGGCTGTTTTTAAATGCATAGTAACTAAATATAACTATTATTAAAGTTGAGCTTCAGACTGTTTAAAACAAAAGGTCGCTGATTCTCCCATGACACAGCAACCTTATGAACATTATGTGCTCAGTCAGCCCATTACCTATGGACAACTCTTAGAAAAAAGTGAGTCTGGTTTTGAAAATTATTCACCTACACTATGCCTAAAGGGTGATATCAAGGACAAATGATAACAAATGACAAATGGTTTTATAAAAGCTTTTAGAATATAACATTAAAAGGCAAAACAGAATCCTAGAACTGAAATAGTGTGTTTCCTAATCTTAATGTAAGAACAGCACTTGTGGCACTGGTATTGAATAATGGACCAAAACCTATGAAACAGTCTCAGTAGCACACAAATTTCTCATCCCATCTTTTTCCAGGATTATTAATTTTTCATCATAACTTATTTATAAGGTATGATTCTAAAGCAGAGTAAAATTTCTGAAATGTAAATACCAAAGCACTATATGCAGAGAAATTACCATACTAAGGGACCTGCAGATGTTTATAACCTGAATGAAAAGCAAGAACAGATTAGAGAATGAATTTAGAAACATTAATTGAAAAAAGAAGCAGCACCAAGGTTTTCCAAAAATCTGTAGTGATGATTGAAAAAAAACCAGCACTGGTTATATTTTATTGTTATTCCCATCAAGTATTGAAGGAAAGGAAGAACATACATGTGTGTATTTTTAAAAAATATCAACACCAAAACTAAAAAAAAAAATATTTTTTATCTGCTGTGAGAAAGACTTCGATACATTACTTTTGAAATTATTCTTTGACTCTCTTCCTTCAATAACTGATTAAGGTTGTACAGCTAGACCAAACAGACCAGGACTGTACACCCACCTAAGCAGCCATACTAATAAAATAAAATTAAAAAAAAAAAATTAGCCCACGCAGGTGTAGAAACAAAAGTTTGCTTAGGGAAGTCCTTATTTCAAGTGTAACTTTCAAGAAAAATGGGAGGGTTAGGCAACACGAGAAAGGTTAGCCCTAATCCCCTACTTGCTCTGAGTGTATTTTAACAAAATAGATTGTTCCAAACAGTTAGTTTTGGCTTGAAACCTTTTTACTATGGTAGTATAGATGTGCTTCTGAAGGATCGTCTTTTTGTGCACTAAGTAAGCTCAGTGTCTGCTGAGTCTATCATTGCTGAGACTGTGCTGTCCATGCTTATTCTTAGCATATCAGACCCTTGCTTGATTCCTACACATGTTCACTAAATCCTCAGTCAGGTTGTTCAGATTTAAAATGCATTTCTGCCACTTCCTAGCTTTATATCAGAAGCAGAGATGCCTAAGATTAAGGCAGATAAACTGTTTCTCAGCTGCTTGTTTACCTTTTTTTCCATCCTGCCCGCCTCCTTCTTTTTATCTTACCCTGCCTCATTTTGTTTTATAAAACTGAAATGAAAATGTTCATGAAAAAAGGCTTCCATGGTGCAAAATTACATGAACTCCCTTCACCCTACTGCAATATAAACAAGATTGCTGTGTCAATGAATTTGGTGGACTGCAGGTGGACTGCACTTGACCAAGGTCAAGTGAAGAAAGGTAGGAAATAAATGGGTATGAGATGGAGTAGTGTTTTTGGAAAAAAGGGACAAAGAGACAGAGAAGGAGACTGACTACATGAGTCTCAGGGAAAGTTCCTGAAAACTGCGCAAGAATTATGTGAAGCCTGAGGTATCAGAGGGAAATTTCATGCAGGACATGAAAATTGAACTACAAACCAAATTGTTTTAACAAGTTAACACCAACAGTTACCAGTTGTTGATTTAAATGTCTAAGAAGTATATAAGAATAAAAGCGTCAAGCTACACATTTTGGTTCTTCTTTCCTTGCTTTGGGCATAGGAGAAAGCAGGGTTTCCCTGCACAAATTCAGAAAAACAGACCACAATACAGGCATTTCTAACCAGATTTTTACATGCAGGATATGCCCTGGTGTGGTTAAATTAATATGTAAATAGGATGTCTAACTTTGTAATTCTGTTTTTGTTAATTCTGTGTGTCACATTTCTTTTTATGATAATACAACATTTATTACATTAACAAAGTTTTTTAACATCCTGTGCTTTCTCAGTTCTTGAGCTTAAGTGGAGGCATAACCTTTTGTACCTAATTGTTCTTTTCTCTTTTTTTCCTCTTCACTATATCATATATGCATTGTTTTCCTTTAGACAGGAACAAATGGTTCTGCCAAAAGAAGCTCTACTACTTTAATGAAGTTTCTGGATGATGCCCATGATTGATTTTAAACTAATCTAATTTCTTGTAAAGACCGTGTATCTCTTCTAACATCACAGTGTTTGACATCACAACCAGTCAAAAGCATCTCACATACAAGGGATGAACAGCCTCCAAAATGCCACTGACAGCATGCAGAGCCTCAGTGCTTTCCACAAGGATGTCAGGAGAGAAAAGCATTGCCTCCTATACAGGAAGCCTACTTGTGAATAATGTCTGTTCTGTCAAAACTCAGAAAGACCTCAACAGCTAGGTTTGCAGCCAGATTTTTCAGTCATCTACTTCTTACTCAAGGCAAATGAAAAAGTTAGTGTGAACTAGCAGGGCTCAGGACGTAAAGCTCAGCTTTTAAGTCACGCATCTGCTACTGAACAAACATAACTGGATAGGGTTACAATGTGTTTCACTTATGCCTATTGTGTCCTTACAGTTCCATGAGCTTCTATTATTTGATCATCTCTGTCCACTCTGAAAAAAAACAATAGGAATATTTCCATAAACTTCATCAGAAACTGACGTGTAAATTATTCATATAGCAGTATGAGCTTATATTTTAATACTAAGTTTTGAAATAAAATCATAACATTTCATCAGTACTTCCAGTTCTTCCCTCCTCACTTGTGTTTCCCTCTCCTAAACTTTTAAAAGGAGCAAAAATATTATTGAGGTAGTTTAACAGTGACATATCAAAGCTGCTACCCTAAGTTTTCAGGGCAGTGGGGTTTTTTTGAGTAAAAGATCTACAATATTTTCAGAAGTGTAGACTAGAACTTAGTGACATCTCATTACTCACTCTACACTCACAGGATACTTATTTATAACAATGTCCAGTTGATGTTTAAGTTTTAAGTGAAAGAACAAATAATCACAGTATGAACCATTACAAGTACTAGCAATAAGGGAACCACCCATTGTACTATCTACCAAAGCCACTTTAGAGAGAAAATGCTGATCTTACATTACTACCTTCACAGCCGGTGTCTCCTAAAGATTTACTGTATATGTCTGCAAAATGTGAGGTTAGAAAGCCGTACCATAACAGTGAATTAAAAAAATCTTCCTGATCTGATTACTAGAATTAACATCACAGAAAAATAGGACTGGAAGGGGCCCAAGGGATCACCTCCTGTTTCTGCTGTTGAAAAGACAGGATCAATTATACCATTTTTTTCGTGACACAGACTCTTCAGTCTTTCTAAGTCATACACTGTATTGTTTCATTACCTTTATCAATTGAAATAAAATTAACTGAAAATTCCTGTCTGAATTTTTCTTGCTGCACTTTAAGCCAATTTCTTCTTCCTGATCTTTGCAACAGCCTTTGCATACCTGACCTCTTGTATTTCCCCTTCTATTCTTTAATTTTCTTTGGGTTTAAATAGCCCCAGTCTCTTTAACTTTCTCTCAGAAGTGATTTATTTTAAATCCCTGATCTGTGTCACCCAGATCTTTCAGATCTTTCTTACTGATCCATATTTTCCTCAAAATATTGACTTCTTTCTCAAGCTGCCAAAAAAAAAAAAACCCACCCAAAAAAACCCCCCACATTTGAGGCCTTACTAATGGTAAACAAATAAATTTAAAAGAATAATTATTTATTATTTCTTACATGCTCTGTTTATGTTACATCCTAGTACATATCCTAGCATTTTCTCTTACAACCTTGATGGTTCATGGCTAGCTTCTTCCTCACCATAATATGAAAAATAATTTTTTCATGTTTGCTTTCTAAAGAGTTAATCCTATCCTGAATTTCTGCAGCCTATTATTACGACACAAATAGGGTTCTTCATACTTATCATAATGAATTTCATCCTTATTTCCCATACCATATCTCTAGTTTGTCAAGATGATTTTGAATTCTAAAGCCTTTCTCCAATGCAGTTGTGATCCAACTTTTCTTCCTACAGCATATTTATTAAGTAAACTTTTTATTCTCTCATCTAAGTACATAAAAGCACCAAGCAATGTCTCTGCAGACCATCATATTCTTCTATTTATTAGACCACAAGTTCCCGCTCCTTTTGTCTTGTTGCTGTCTTTTTATTATTTACAACAGTTTCTTCTAGACTGTGTTTCGCAAATACTTTTGTAAAAATGTCCTGTAAGGGAATAGCAAATTACTTTTAAGATAGGGTATCCTGGTTTGGAAACCTAGTTTAAAATATATGAAAATAGCACAATTATTCTTTCCCTTTGTTTTTTTTTTTTTAACTTTACTGTTCTTAAGTATATCAAAAGTGTTATTTCTCAAGATGCAAATAAAAAATTCTGCTCCAGAAATCTAAGATTCCAATACTCAATCGAACAGATGATTAAGTAATAATAACCTGTAAATATTGTATCAGATTAGTAGATTAGAACCTTGTGGTGAAGATAGATCCTTATAAATATACTACAACATTTCTGATTTTTCCAAGAGTAATCATAGCATTTCTACTTCAACAACATGTTTCACTGATATGGGGCACAACTTAATATAGAATTCAATATTTAAAAAAAAAATAATGTACTATTGAAGTGAACTAAGGATGCAAGTTATAATATTACTTCTGGCTTGCTTTTTATTTATAGATAGTTATTGGAAAGTATTGTCAAATATCAAGAAAAGGTATTTGGGTTACTCGAAGAAAATAAAATTCAGAAAATATATAGGAAGTCTAAATAACGGTTTCTAAGAATAGATGCTGTGTTCCTGCTTGATTACGGTGAAATGCCAAGAACCTTTAACCTATAGTAAGCTTAAGTATAGGATTAAAACAGTTATTTTACAAAATGCTATCTGGAGTAGTATAGTATTTAAAAGAATAAATTATCTCTCTGTCCCACACTATCATTGACAGATCTGAAGTTACTGAAATAACTTTTTTGGTTTTGCTAGTTCTTTCTATACTCACTTAAGGTATTAACATTTTTTTCTGTCTGTTTGTCTCTCATTAGTGGCAGTTAGGACTACTTGAAAATCAGAATATTTTGTGAAAAAAACACATTTCTTTTGCAATGGTTGGAAGGCGAATTTTTTATTTTTTTTTTAAAAAGGGTTATCAAAACAGATTAACATTCAGATTTTTGACATTTAATTTTGCCAATTCTCTTTATTTCTTTTTTTCCCAGGAAAAAAGTATAAATATCAAAACAGAATTCACATTTTGAAAAAATGTAAACGATTCATGAAATCAATCAGCATTACTACAATATTTAGCTCAGAAAAGAGGACTGTTCGGACACAAAAAGTTGTAACATCTAACACTCTTCATTTGAAACATTTGACTTTAGCAGCAATAGGATATTATACATGTTGCCTTCCACTAAAAACAGCTATATGATCTTTCATTGTAAAGGTTGCTAACAATACTACACTGTTGCCTCTGTATGCAGTTGCATTAATTATAGAGGTATAGTTATAAATCTATTTTAGAATAAGCTTTGCAAAAGACAGATTTTGGCCTCTGTTTTTTTTTCTGTCTGGCACACCCACTAGGCATGAATCAACACAGATTCCGAATGCAAAATACTGATTGTTTCTGTTTGCTGCCAGTGATGATCTAATAATTCAGAAAGGTCACTTGTGGGTGGCCCGCATGCTATGGAGATCTCAGGTGACAAGGAGGAGCAGGTTACCCTCACCTATGCCCTGAAAACAACTGGCAAGTACAAACTTCTTTCCTTGGAAAAAACCCAAACCACAACACTTTTTCAAAATGTTTCTTCCTCCCTTCATCCTTTATTTTAAGAAAAAAAGTAATAAAGGATTTTGTACTTCTTTTGTATTAAAGAGGGATGCAAGAAACAGGTTGGTGTCAGCACCTCCTTACAACCATAACACACTAGACTGGTTCGCATGAAGTATCATCTACCAATTTCTGTGAGACTGCTCTCAAAATAAGGTATTATCAGTGTAATGATGAGTATAATGATCTGTTCCTGAGGGAATGCAACCTCTTATGTGTTCAAGGAAAAGAAAGAGATCCAAGAACAATAAAAGAAGGACAGAGACACTAATATCCTTGAGCAAATGTATTCATTTTTATTTCTCAGTACTGTTTCAATCTAAAACAATTTCTTTAGTGTCACAGGCAAAATTTAGCTTGGACAAGTGCAGAGAAAAAAACTCCCATGAGGACTGAAAAGAAAGACTGCTTTATTCTAAGCTGCCTCCAAGTTCTCTGCATTAGATGGCTGAAAAGTTAAGCATACAGCAGTCACTGACTTCAAATTAATTGGCAATGAATGCAGATCTCCATGAAGATTCCGTGAGTTAGTAATTACAGTTTTATTGCAATTGGAAATGGTGGCATAAACTGTCTCCACTGTCCCATACATGTAATTGATGAGTTAATTTGTCTTCAGCACTCTCACAGATTTAATATTTCTCCATCAATGCCATGAAAATTAATAGGATGCAAAATGTATAAAATTATACCCCCCAAGAAACCACTGTTCAATAACAGAGAAGCATATTTTTTTTTCATTTGTCTTTGGTTTGGGGTCACCATGTTTTTTCTTTTTCTTTTTCTTTTTCTTTTTCTTTTTC
>BOSO01006831.1:0-25945 GCA_018403395.1 Gorsachius goisagi | reverse complement strand
TTTTCTTTTCCTTTTTCTTTTTCTTTTCCTTTTCCTTTTTCTTTTCCTTTTCCTTTTCCTTTTTCTTTTCCTTTTTCGTTTTCTTTTTCTTTTCCTTTTTCTTTCCCTTTTCCTTTTTCTTTTCCTTTTTCTTTTCCTTTTTCTTTTCCTTTTTCTTTTCCTTTTTCTTTTAGTTTTCTTTTCCTTTTTCTTTTTTGTTTTCTTTTTCATTTTCATTTTCTTTTTTCTTTTTCGTTTTCTTTTTCTTTTTTTGTTTTCTTTTTCATTTTCTTTTTCGTTTTCTTTTTCTTTTTTGTTTTTCTTTTCGTTTTTGTTTTATTTTTATTTTTATTTTTATTTTTATTTTTATTTTTATTTTTATTTTTATTTTTATTTTTATTTTTATTTTTATTTTTATTTTTATTTTTATTTTTATTTTTATTTTTATTTTCTTCTTTTTCTTTTCCTATTTTCATATTTTTCTTTTTTTTTCTTTCTCTTTTCCTTTTTCCTTTTTATCTTTCTTTTACTTTTGCTTTGGCTTTGGCTTTTGCTTTTCCTCAGCGACATTTTCAGACTTGGCATTTTGTGACATTTTCAGTTTCATATTTGTAATACTCTGGCTGCAGAATTAAAAGTACAACCAGAGGAAGAGCTGCATACAGGCACATCAGCAGAGGCTTACATGGGCTCCTTAACTTATGAATATTTACAAACAGACAGCTTTCATATGAAAAGGCTAGCTTGATTTTTCATTTTGGTTTTGCCTCTGTTGTGGTTTCTGTCATGATTCAATTCATTTTGTAAAACCTGTGGCTCCATAGCTTTCTTCTGAGGTTAAGTCAAGCATTAATAAACTAGAATAAAAAGAAACTACTAGAATGCAGCAGACTGTGGTTGTACCAGGTGAAGGGACACTCTCATGGAATGGGGAAGAAATAATCCTCATGGACACATCTGGAGGAGTGACCTGCCTTGCTGCCTTTTGGTGAAAGTGTCATCTGCATTTCTGCATGGAACCACTAAGGTGCCACTAACTGCTGTGCAGGCTATGGTGCCAATCCACTGGCAACAGCAGCAGGTTTTTTTTTGTTTTTTTCAGATAAGTATGGGTTTTCATTTTAATTGATTTGTAGTGTAAAATGTTACCTCAAGAACAGTACAAAGCAGTCCAAGAAGTGTATCCTTATTTAACCTCCAGGAAGGTGAGGAAATAAGTTGCTCTTTATGGGAGGAGATGAGTCAGAACTGTTTGCACCTACCACAGCTAATTTTCTTCACATTTAAGGGGTTTTACCTCAATAATTTCTCTAAATTAAGTGGGAAAAGTATGACATATTCATTTGCCTGACCTGCAGGGCTATTTGCTTCAAGGTCTGAAAGTCAGGCTCCATCTGTATCTGCAGACCATGTTAAAATTTAAATCTAATTAACAAACATCTTATTCAAGTAACATTTAGGGCTTCTTATTCCTAACATCATATTGGTATGAAACAGTTCTTACATCTGCCTTACAACTAGATGGCATTTTTCTATCAGATATTTTCCCTGTGGCAAACTGGCTTTTCTGCTACAGAAGAATGTTGGTGGTACCCTCCCCTCCTTTCCACTTTCTATTAAAAATAATATTGTTGAAATAATTGAGTTTTAGTTGGTTTCAATTGTTCAAAGAAAAATGTTTAAGAAAAACTCAAGACACTTCAAACCTAGTTCAAAGGCCTCCCAGTCAGCCCAGGCAACTCATGAGTGAGAATCCTTTTCCCCCTTTGAGACAGCTGAACTCCATCTGTTGCCAGCAGGTCTGGTGCCATGTAGACCTCTCCATGATAAAAAAAAAAAAAAACAACAAAATTCCACCGATGGCACCAGCCTCTGAGCCGCCTGGTAATCAGGTGAGTTTTCCTGTTCCTTTCAGTATTCTTTTCTGCCACTGAGGGGATTGAGGAAAACACCACCTGTGTTCCTGATCCTTCAACCTATCGCCCCAGTACCCTGAAGTCCCTTTTGATCGCCTTTGGACTTCACAACCTCATCACTTCCAACCTGCATAACAAATAGAGGGTGATAATCTGAGGGCTCTGCCAGACCAAGGATATTCCTAGTAAAGTCTCTAACCTGGGTCTCAGGGAGGCAGCAGACTGCCTTGTGGGATGGGTCTAGTTCCTCTCAGAATGGAATCACCTATGACAATTAACCTTCATTTTTCTTAACAGAGGCAGTCATAATGCGTGGGGCTGACTGACACCCTAGGTAACCCCTTGGATGGACCTACACCTACACCCTTATTTGCCTGGCCCTCAAGTTCCTCAAGAGCCTGTGTAAGGGCAACTGGGAAGGTGAGGCCGGGGGTGATCAGGGACCTGTTCCTACTCCTCTCTGTCTCTTAGGGCCTCTCCTTCTGTTTGGTGGAAAAAGGGTAGGGGATCCTTTGCTTCTTGTGGAACATTCATCTGCTGCCTTGGCCTCAGGGGTGGTAGGGTGTGACTCCACCAGTCAAACTCCCTCTCACACTCCCTGATCCTCCTTAACCTTTCCACTTTCTCTTTCAGCTCTGCCACCAGGCTGAGCAGATCATCCACCTGGTCACATCAAAACCAGCTTTTGACTCTGCTGCTTTCTGGTACAAGTGACACGTTCAGGCACTCCTGCAGCCAGAGACCTGGACAGCTCCATGTTTGTGGGGGAGCTCCGTTTGGATCACCACATTCCTTCTTGGGATGTCTTTCAGGCAAATGGAGACCATAGCTAGGTCGTCTCCTGGGAGGGTGATGACCCCTGAGTTACCTTTAGAGCCAGGAAGGGGACTGTGCCCTGCCTGCACACTGCTGCACAAACTGCTGTGTCATGACCTTCTGACTTGCCACAACCTTCTGACACACCATGCCCTTCTAACGGACCACGCCCTGTTTGCCGCGGTCCTGATTGCTCATGCTCCCCAGAGGCTGCTTTTGTATGTGAGGGTGTTTGGTTGCTGTCCCTCCTGTTGTCACCAAAATTGGGAATAATCCTCATAACACCAATGTAGTGTTAAAAGGCAGGCATTCCTTATTCATGGCACCGGATGCATGGGGGATCACTCCACATAACATGCACAACGCCGTTCTATCTCTTATTGTCTAAATACATGTTCTATATGAATATTCATGGTTTATACAAATTATTTCTAGGAATAGGTGGAGCGTTCTAAGAAACCATTAACATATTGTCCCTCCTTTTTACACATGTGCAATCTGTTCTAGTGGTCGCATCTGGCGGTCTTTTGGATGAAGGCAAAACATCTTCCTCACTTTTAACTTTTCAGCTTTCAAGGCTGGCACGTCCTGCCAACTGTCCATCTGTTATTTCTCTTCCTTTATCTTCCATGCGCTGTTTGTTCTCGTTCCTCCTGGTCAAGCAGCAACTTTGACAAATCATCATTATCTTTCCTACTTTATCCTCTCCTGATTCCTCCCATCCTTTAGTAAGGTTATAAGTCTACTAAGTAACTACTGACTTTAGCAAAGCATCAGCCAACTAGACAACAAGGCCTAAGTCTTATGCATGTAGGCCGCTTACATCATTGTTAACTTTAACCCTTAAGGCATCACTGTCCCCATCCACGCTGAGTCACAGCAGCCTCTCACCAGGAGCTCGCTCCTTCCCACTCTGGGGCGGGGAGCTGGGGTCCCCTCTCTCTCCCTGCACTTTTGCCTTCATGGATTTGCCATGGTTCTGCCATGTTGGAAAGGGTCCCCCAGCTCAACCCTTCACTCCGCAACCCTTCACCTCAGAGGCTTCGCTGAAATAGTCATTTATATCTGTGTAGATTTATTAAAAGCATCCCAGCTATGCCCCAGACATAGTATAAAAATTTAAAATATGAATCAAATGGCTGTGATGCTTGGAGCTTCCACTGGTGTGTTGTGAACCTGCTATACAAAGAAACAACCTATAACTGGCCATCATGGTCACCTCAGCCTAAGCTTAGCGAGGTGAAATGGCCAGGCTTGATCAACAGCTGGAGGCTGTGCTTAGCTAGCCAGTGAGAAGTATATCAAAGTCACGAATACCGCATAGACAACAGAAAATCCCCTTCCTCCAGATTTGTCTACAACACCACTGTGCCTCCTCTTTTTACAGTGAAGACTGGGAATACATCAGCATCAGCAAGGTTAATTTTAACATTACTAATGCATCTATATGAATAATATCAGGCATGAAGCTCGTTTACAGCACAGTTGTTTTAATGATCGTGCTGTGTATTTTGTGGAGGAGCAGTCTAAAAATTCCCATTTTGTTGTGGTTTTATTGAGCATTCAAATGTAAATAGTATCTGTTTTCCCCACAGCATCTGTTTCCTGTCCTTATAAAAATTTTCTCCAGCAAATGCAATATTCTGTCAGCATACATAGCTCTATCTATTTTCATTAACCTTCTATTTTACTTCTAGATCTAATTACTTTATATATAACAAAGACAATACCTGTTACAGATAAGAACTTCTTAAGCATGGAGCAGACTTCATGCTTGTTTCTTCACAGTTTCCCAGCATGCAAGCATGGTTTAAAGTTTATGACTTTAGAAGGCAGAAAACCAACTGATGTATTCCTTACTTATACCTGCAAGATTCTGGCCTACAGCCATTATCTAGCATGCCTATCAACTAAAGGATCTCCTTCCCCATTATACTGCTTGCATAATCTAGTCAGCACTGGAGATGAGGTATTATCAATGAGGTTTTGTTTAAAAAGACACAACTGTATGAACAACAACAAAACAAGAAACTCCATTTATATATTTTCTAATGTATTTGTACATTCACTCCCCAATTTCTTAAAGTATGAGGGAGAAAACCTACCTAGTGGCAAGTCATAGCGTGTCACAGATGTTACTTACACAAGTATGGTGGACTTGTCCACTAGCAATGTTTCAAATTAATACTGTGAAAACAAGCACTAATCTAGTGTTTTCACTTCTTGACGACGATGTACAGTTCTAGTCTCTGCAGCTCCAAAATGCAGAGAGTGTAGTTTGAAAAGATATAAGAAGAGCT
The DNA here is from genome assembly GCA_018403395.1 of Gorsachius goisagi. Taxonomy (NCBI): domain Eukaryota; kingdom Metazoa; phylum Chordata; class Aves; order Pelecaniformes; family Ardeidae; genus Gorsachius; species Gorsachius goisagi. Next base: position 20,934 of record BOSO01006831.1, on the reverse strand, counting down.
AATAAAGTTATTAAGAAGGGGGACTAGTTGCCTTACAAGGACATAACAAAAGTGCTAGACTTCATTCTCCATTTGAAGAGGAAAAGGCTGCAGGGGAATATAATTACAGTTTGCAAAATCATGATTGTGGTGGTAAGATGAATGCAGATTTGTTACTCAGGAAATTATGCAACACTGGAATCATGGGGTATATGCTGAAACTATCAGGAGATAATTTTGAAAAAGAAAAGAAAGTGTGTTTTTACATAGCAGATAATAAACTTCTGGGTTATAACCTCTCAAAAGATTTACAAAGGACAACGGCATTAGCAAATTCAAAAAGGATTAGCCTGATTCATGGATAACATCTAGGTAAACTATTTAATGCTGGAATGATTGTGGGAGCTGGAGGAATATGAGGAGAAAGGACCACCAACATCACTACCACTGCTGGAGGGAGAGTACCAGGTCAGACCGACCATCAGCATGACCTCCTGGGGAATTTCTAACATTTCTTTGTTTGAAACATGGCCCTTTTCATTTGGTTGCAAAATCTGGCCCGTGGATAACCTTTCATAACTGAGTTTCCAGGTCAAACCATGTTTTCTGCTTTAACAGTGTATTCACCAAGCATCTACACAGTCTTTGAGAACAGTGGAAACTTAAACGGTAACCTGTTGTAGCTACCATTTCAAGTGAGGACAAATCTTCCCTTGGAGGTGAGTGCATGACAGCTTTATTAAACACTATTTAATGTTTTTTACTAATCTCACAGTTCTGATAATTGAGGGTTCAAATTCTGAGGATTTCACATAAAATTTTTAATAGAGAATTCATTTTTCCCTCAGGTCTAGAAAAATTTCCATGTCACAAAAAAACAAAGGCAGTAATATTTGACACCAAAATCCACCTGTTGCCATCAGAAGCCAGCAGAAATCAGGTAAGGGTCTGACCTATAGGATGACCTATGGGTCAAATCACAAAAGCGCTTCTTCACTGTACAATAGTGTTCCTCACACAGATCTGGTTTATGGATAAATGTGAAGACATATACCCACACACTGTTTCCAGCCTTTTCATCATGAGAAGCCACTATAAATAGAACAAGAAAAAGAGCAGGAGCAAACAGCAACAAATACTAAAATGGGAGAAAGCAATTTTTAAAAAGCAGTGAAATTAAGATAGACAAATCATCCTTCAAAGTACAAGTTACACAAAGTACTCAGTTTAAGTCAGACGAATGATGTGTAATATTTTTTTGAAGTCACAGTTTGTTCTCTGTGTTCAGCAACAAGAAAAGGAAAGGGTCAATGTAAGAATACCTCCATCTTTTGAAAAATAAAACCTCCTTCTATTTGTTAGGGATGACCCAACAAGAGTTAAGTTTGATCTACAGTATTAGTAAACACTCTCTCACACAAAGCAGAAGTATATCATATTGTAGGAAGCAATATCTCTTACAGAAATGGTGCACTGCACCAAAATTCACTTACAACTGGCAGTTCAAATACAAAAGAAAAACAAAACTGAAAAATACAGTGAAATGAACACTTTGATTAATGAGTTTCCTCAGTTTCTTAGGCAATGACGCATGCAAGGTTTCTAATTTTAACATAAAGGCAACAGATACACAGTACAAAACACATTTTAAAATCCTTTTGTTAAAACAACCCTTTACCTTTAAAGATAAATGAGATATTTATTATGGCTATGGGTTTTTTTCCAAAATACAGTATCTCTGTTTGCACAAGGGTGTGAAGGATCAAATCACTGTCTATGACAGCTTGGAAAGAATATAGTCAGACTTGACAGGCATGACGATATTTATAATTTCAGCCAGAGTGCAGAAGAAACAAATCCCTCAGATACCTGTCAGAGGCAGGTGTGATCTCCCCAGGGCCAATTCATACTGTGTTTTGGGCTTTGTCCCCTGTGTCTACTTGTCATTATTGCCCATTTCTGATTTGGTGAAAGGTTGCTACATAGCAGCATGCAGTCTTTGCTATCACTGTACTTTCTCATGGGGTTATTCACATCTTTCCTCTTCATAGATTTTGATTAAAAGCTTTTGGTCATTTATGATAATCTGGTGAAATAAACTCCTTTTATACTTTTGTGCAACTGCCCTAGTCCTTGGTCCTGCAATACAAATCCTGCAAAGGAAAGACGATAGTGGTTCAACTTGTCTGGGAGACATATCCCTCGTGCAGAAGCAGCCCCTTGTGTCCAGCACTCATTACCACTACTGACCATAACCAGCATGCTAATGAAGCAGACCAGTATTAGCTAACAGATGGTAAGGAAAACAGCCAAAGCTCCTCACAACGTTTATTTTGAGCTGTGTCTACCACACCCATGGCCATTTGCGATTTTCATAAAGGAAGGTGTGCAGGTGAAGCAAAAGCAAATCTGCCCCAGAATTTACAGGTGCCTGAAGGGACCTGAATGGAGCTATTAAATGCTGTGATAATAAAGTTATTACCTGGAAGGAATTTGCAGGTTGAGAAGTTTATAATTTTGTTCAGAAGAGGTAGGCCAGGTTGGCACAGCAAAATGAGAACATGTCTTTGTTAATTACAAAAACCCGTGAGGTAAAAGATAGGACTGACAAATTGTCTGGCAAAAGCCATAGCATCAATTCATCTTATAACAACAACTTAGAATACATTTTCTCCTATAACTTATTTCATTCAGGGGAATGTGGAACATACTCTTCTAGCAAACTCTCAATTTCTGTAAGTTATGTCCAAGTGCTTTTTTAGTACGCTAAACCAGTTTAACAACACTGGCAAAGCACTTCAGACAGTCTGCTCAACTATCCCTAAGCTAACACCTAACTCTTTGCAATAAAGCTCATACTTGCATGTATTTTGATCACATAGGTTATCTTTTTCCATATTTCACACTGTTTGCATTTCAGACCATGGGATATTGATTCCTTGATATAAGAAGAATGAGGTTCAGTGTGTGGACTAGACATCCTGGGAGATAAGGGATACACAATGGTTTTGAATTCATTGATTTCAACAAAACACAACTGGAAAACAAGCAGAAGTAAAATATGTTCCTCTAGATTTATATTTCACTTTAGCAAAACTAAAAATCTTTTTTTTTTTTTAAAATCTACTTAAATCTACTGTCAGAAAAGCAAGTAGAACTAAGAAAATAACGTGAAAGAGTGTTCTAAGACAGGTATTGGCATGGTCATTATGTATGTGTTGGGATTAGCATGTTCATTTTGGTTTTTGGTTTTTTGTGCATTTTGTCTTTCATTTTGGTTTGCTTTTTGCACAAATATATGTTGTCATGTTTAAATATGAACAAAAAATACAGGCATTTGCTACTTATTTTAGGCATACATTAATATTTTAATAGACAAAATAGTAGACAGATGTTATTAAAGGATGTAGACTGGTTTTCTTTTTAAATGCCTGACTGTTAGAATCCAGTGAACTAAGTAAGATTATTGTACATTTCTAAGCAGGAATTTTTAATTTCTTTCAAATATTAATGTCAGAACTTCCATCATGCTTTCAACACACTGAATTGTACTGAAATTGCAAATTCGTGATAATTCCTTTCCTAATTTCTGTAAATGATTATACAGATTTTCTTAAAACTGAATGCTTGCCAGTGGAAGACTGCATATCTACAAAAAGTAACAAAGGCTGTGAAGCAAATGAGAGACACATTATGGGCAAAAAGAGGCAGGGATTTTATCATTCCACATTCTTCCAAGTTTACCAAATCTATCAGCAGACCTTTCCAAAAAGAGACGTGATGGGAGGCAGGTAAAGGGTTTGGCAGTTCATAAGAAATGCCACCTAGGCAGAATGAAAACTTGGTAGAAACACCATAATTTACATTTTAAAGTTATTGAGTATTAATGGCTATTAAATCTCTGATATATCCTCCTCTTCCGATTTATCAATCATTAATAGTCAACAAGAAAGATATTCTTTCTTCCCCAGTGTTCTTGGCTAACCCCAAAGGCCCTATCTAGCTCTAGTAATAAAAGTAATCTGTCCAATAATATTTGCCAAGCTCTAAGCCTCTTGAGTTCATTCCAGCTGCTAACATTTTCTGGGAAGGGGGATGTGTTCACTAATACTTGGCAAAATACAGAAAGTCAGGGATATCTGTTTGGCTCCATTATTGGAAAAACTTAGTAAGTAGAAACTTTGTTTCCTGTGATGTCCAAACAAACCGATAAGCTGAAATGAAGCATTGTGGAGGAAGAAAACAATACTCCATATAATTAAATAGGTATGGCATTTGTCGATACATACATCACAGCAAGCATAGGAAAGGCCACAGTCCAGAAAAGGGATTGAAAGTAAAGACAGGTTTGTAAGTGATGCTGGACCTGCAGCACATTGATAATCTTGCTGAATCACTGACAAGACTTGACTTCTCTGTGTACATTATATCACAGACATCATGTACTTAAGAAAAAAAAAACATTTTGTCAATAACTTTCTAAATGACATGATCTTACACTGTTTATAGAATCCTAACAAAGTGAACATTTTGAAGATCAGGAGAATAAAATCACCTTTAAAAAACAGTATATATGTGGATGTTATAGGAAAAGAACAGGAAAAGAGTGTGTCCTCTCATATGCTATTTTTTCTCTCAAATTATTCATGAAAGTTACATTGAATTTTCTATTTTTTTTAAAGCTCCCATTTAGGTTCCAATCTATAGAATATCTTGCTGGCTTTTCTTATGAATAAAGTAAAGAACTCTTCCTCCACTGACCTTAAACCTAGGGGTCTATTCCCAGAACCTGTATAGGTAATTATTACAACAAATCATCATCTGATTCTATACGGTGATTGAAAGTTGATCAGCCACTTTTGCTATGATCAAGGCAGCAGTCAAGACAACTTTCTCAATGATCTATCACACAATGACAAAAAGTGGCATTGACCATTTGTTTTCCATTATATGTTAGTGGTTTCTGGAGCCCAAAAATTTTATTTTGTAAAAGAGAAAAATAAATTCTTCTACTGCTTTTCACCCTTCTTTTGTCACCATACCTCTTCCCATAACAGCTTTCTAAAACATGCAAAAATTACTTGTTTACATTAAGGTAATGATAAAACCGGGGTAGGTTCATTTGTATTTTCAGAATTCAAATCTGAACAACATCCATCTTATATAAGTTACAGTTTAACCAACTTCTTTTAAACAAGTTTAATATTAATTAAAAAAAACCCTCTTTGTTATAAGCTCAATAAACTTCACTAAAAAAACCTTAGTTTAACCCTTAAGCAAATTGTATTATTCATTTTTTTAACAACAAAACAAGAAATCATTAGTGGCACGAGAATAATAATATACCACCTTGCACAAATTAAGACTGGTAACCACCCATGGCTACAAACTTTTGTGAACACACCTGTTTCTATAAATGCTTTGTCCTCTCATCCAGCTCACCATCTGCCTTATCCACCTGTTGCATAATGCCTAAATCTTAGCCTGAAGTCTCTAGTGTAAGGACTGTATTGTGCCATTGGTGAAATGCTTGTGACAATTAAATTCTGACTGCTGTTGAGATCCTTAGGGACACAAGACTCCATAGTGATTTCACGTAGTGTCAGACAGTATTTTCAACCAAGTGTGCTCTCAGCAAATATGAAATAAGCTAAAAACTCTAGCACCTGCAATGCTAGAATACAGGCCAATGTGCTCCACATTTTATATCACATGGTCTGTGATAATGACCTAATCCTGAGAAAGGATAGCCATTTGTAGTAAACATGTCTGTAGAAATGGCAGAATCTCGCAGTGAAAAGCAAGTGTGCAGAAAGATGTTATAAACATAAAACATTTTCCATTTTCTGTCATTTAACAGAAGCATATAATCAACAAGTACCTCACATCTTGGTTTTAGAATTAACATCTTGACTAATAGTTCAGTAATATCATATAACATCCAAATCTGAATTGCAGTGACTCTGTAGTCCTGATTCAGTTTATGGTGTAAGTTTCAACCCTAAACTAAAATGCTGGTAGAAAAACACAGTGCTAATTATATATTTGACAACACAAATATAAAATAAAATAAAATAAATTTACTTAATTTCTTTGTATTTTGAAGAGCAGGACTGAATTTATTTTTTGGTAAATTCTCTGAATTTAAGTTGCTCAAACTATGTAGTATGTATAGCTTAGGCTGAAAGTTAACTCAGAAAGCAGCAAAACTACTTTTGTATTTTATATTTTGGCTGGGTGAATGTTGCACTTCCAGATTGTACATTTAGTACAAAGGGTTGGCTGAAGCCAATTTGGAAACAGTAGAAGGAAAAAAACCTACATTAAAAAGGGATATGAAAACATACAAAATGTTAGCAAATATGTTAATGGATGCTGGCAGGTAGCAGATAGCTAAGATACACCTAACACTGATCAGCAGCTTTGCTCTGATCTGGCATTCAAAAAAGCTTTTGAGTTTTAGGAGGCTTTGGTGAGCAGCTCACCCTTGACTCTTGGCAAGAGTGGGAATAAACATTGTTTGTTTGGATTTTTTCCCTCTGCCGATGGCAATGACCCTTTGGGCCAGCATTTGGCAAAGAAGAAATTTTGTTCTGCCTTTATAATCTGGCTGTAGTGGCAATTGCCTATAAGCAGTAAGCACTTTCCAGTTCAGTAATGTGTCTACTGAGGCCCTTCCTGTTGCTCTGTCTGGTATGAAATACCAATTTTCATGACAGACGTATCTCTGGGAAGGTGAATGACTTTGTTTCATTCCTAGTGATAACAACAATGTTGAATACAGACTTGAATGCCTGGTTCTGGATTTCTGCTTCAGACAGGCAGCTGGTGTCCCTCACAAGCAGCAAGGCACCCCAACACGCATGGTTTTGTGGTGTTTATCTTAAGACACTAACTTTCAGATTTCAGAAATGCTTAAGAATTGCATACTGCATTTTTCTCATTCTGAACGTGAGTTGCCGTTCTTGCTGCTTCAGGCTGAAAGAGGGATGCTTACGACTGGGCAGACAGAATTATATGTATGATGTGTCATGTTTTTTAAGATTTCAGGTTCTTATTGCTTTTAGAGTATGTTGGTTTAAAGATATGCAAACAACAACAAAAGTCTGTTATCATCAGGAAACAACTAATTTATGCACAAAATGTACCTAAATTCCACAGCTCATCACACCAGCTGCTTAAACTGTGGACTTACGAAAACCAGGGTAAGTCTGTCTACATCTATAGACTGTTTGGCAAAGATCTTTACTTCCAGTTATCTTGCTGCTGTATACTTTTGTTTACTTTTGGGGAAAGAAACTCTTGTTGAGCTTTGAAATACATGTTTCTCCACCCCTTAATAAGAAAGCGATCTTGTTCTAGAGCTAACTGCTGTTATCAATAAAAATGCAAGTCTGTAAAAAAAGACAGAGAAGTGACATCACAAAAACTTTTGAGAGGGAGATTTGCCAATGTGTAAAAGAAATCTTGTGCCTAAGCAAAAAAACAATAGTAATCTTCATGCACAGATACAGCACATTGCTTGGTGTGTCTCAGTGGTACTGTTCCCTTTAAAAGAGACATTATTTTCTTTGATATTCAGGAAAGTGAGCAATCATTAGTACTTTGCTCGCCTTTTTTTACAGATAAATTTTGTTATTCTTTGTGTTCTCTACTAACGTGTATTTTGTTGATTTTTCAGCCTCTGAAGCAAATAAAGAAATCAGTGAAAATTTCATTTGGCTTTCTTTGCATTATCACGCCCGGATGATAGAGTCAGTTGACGCTTTAATAGATTCAGGTAGGTGTTTTCTAATTCCAATATGCTACAAAGAATTAGCCAGAGCTAACGTGGTGAGGGTCAGGGTCCTGAGAGCATCCATGGGCCCTGCCAAATCTGCCTTGGGATGACTACACCCCTAACCATTGACTCCAGTCCTGCCACTGGCCATATCTCCTGTTCCTGGACTGACCCTGGACCTGACTTAACCCCTGGCCATGCCCAGCACACAGCTCTGCTTATCGCATATTAATAATTGAAATTAACTCAAAATCCTGACCTGTGTACATGCAAATGTAATTTGCACATCCACTAACAAATACATATCTCTGTCCTAAGTTATGTGATTTTAGTCCACAAAGTCTGAAGACTGCTCAGGCCCTTCACACACAGCTATTGCAATTGTGAACAGCAAGGTACATCGGTAGCTATTTATGTGCCTAATGATCCATTCTTCAAACAAATTCATGGCTCCATAAGCAAATTTAAGTACATGCCTACCTTGCTTTTGATGATAAATGCTATTGTTAAAAAATATTAGCTCAAAATGCAAGCACAAACACCACCTCATGTGTTGTAATTGACGTATTAATTTACAAGGAGGGAGGGTCCTGACCAGGAGACTTGCTATACAAGAGTAGAAATAGAAAGTCACTTTTGGTGACAGTTTGATACAGCAAGGTTATGTGATCTGAGTAATATTACATGGGAAGGTGAGTAATATTACATAGGAAGGTCATCCAAGTTGGGTTCCTAACCCATATTTTCAACACCAACTTTTTTTTTTTCTCTTCTGTGTATTACTTATTGCAATGTGTTTTTCCCCTTATAAATATTAATCACATGTGCTTTTGTTATACCTAAGAAGAAAGAATTCTAAAACTGATGAAAACTTATTTATCAGTACAATATGATAGATAAATAAATACCCATAAATAAAAAAAATTAAAAATGCTATTGCTTTAAAATAAGGCCCCAAATAATATCTTGCAATATCCTTCCAAATGGTGATCCTAATGGTAATAATTTCTTTGATATAAATCAAAAACTTGAAGTGCAGCTAGAACCAATTGATGTGATTTGCATATTTTTTATGTTACTTGTATCAAAAGTAACTGTTTCACATACCTTTACTCACTGTACTCAAAGTCAGTGCATGGCAAATATGAAGACCAGTATAATCATCTGTACTCATTAGTGAATTCTGTACATTATATCAAAATGACCCAAATAAATATTTGACAATTAATGAACTTCAAATTCAGTCCTCTCACCCAAAGCTCTGGGATCCTTTACAATGTAGATAACTCCTAGACTAAATCCTTAATGTATTGTATTTTTTCACTATAGAAAGAGAAGTAGAAAGCTTACCAGTTCATTATGCTGAATGAAGCCAGCTTAAAAATTTACTACTAATCATTAGACTGTGAGTTTCACTTAGCTTTACCATTCATTATTCCTATAGATACATACATGTATATAGACATACCCAGAGGTCTGGCCTCCTGAAGCTATTAATATATTCAAAATGAATAACTGTTTTGAAATTAAATCAGTTTTATAGTAGGGTGATATTAGTTTCTACTGTGCACAAACTAAACAACACAATGTTAAGAATGAAAGCTCATTTTCCCTAACTCTCTATTAACCATTTATATTGACCTATCCACATGATACAAGTATTCTTAAATTATGACAAATTAATTTTTTCAAATGAAAACTATAGTTAGTATCCCATGTAAAGTGTATCTGTAAAATTTAAGACATCTCAATGAAAAAATCATGAGAGAAAATGCAAAAATTGAAAATTGTTTTTAGTGGGACTACCTTATCACACCTTAGGCTGAAGGAATGCATACAGAGAGGGTGTTGTATTGGCTTAAATAATCTCACATTTTCTATAACAAGACAAAACTCCAGTGCAGGTATATCCAAGTTACCTTTAGGCCTACCAGCTGAAGTATAAAAAAGGTTACCTGCAGCAACAGGGAGCTCAGCAAGGACTAATTTTCCAACTTAAAAAGCAGAATTATCCTGTGCTGAGTTCAGCGTACCTACAAGAAGCCTGTCTCATCTTGGCAATTAAGCTAAGGCAGAAAGCTAAAACGGGACAGGGAGGGGTGTGGGGAGCTGCAGTCTGTGACTGCAGGAGTCCTTTCCACTCCTGTACTTGAACGTGTCCCTGCACTAAGCACTTCTGGTCAGTATTCCCTGGCCTCTGAATTAATGAATCCCCTGACTCTACATCCATTTATCTTTTTTGTAGTCATTTAGCTCCATGTCCAATTTCCCTCCATTTTATCTAATATTTTCCCCCCTAGATATTCTTGGGTCCCATCGCAGTACCACCCTGTAGAATTGGGGCTGGTCTTTAGGAGAAAGAGGGAAACTTTAGCTGTAAATCTCTTCTCCAGAAGGGAGGCAAGGTGGGCAAGGAGACAGTCCGTGACAGGAGGTGGATTCCTCTGTCTGGGCTGAGATTTGGGAAGACATGAAAGCTGGAGTTCCTGTCATCATTCTGAGTCTGGCTTCATCCTTGGCTGAAATCTCATGGGTAGCACCCACACATGCCAACTCCTGGGAACTGGCAACACCACAGCCTCAATGTGAAAAAAGACATGTGTTAGAGATGCCAGTGTTTATGGGCTCTGTGCCCAGTGTTCAGGAAGAGAAATGACTGGGATGTGCTGGGGAAGTGCTTTTTCATGTTTCCTACCTAAGTGTCCCAGCAGAACTTGGGTCTTTTTAGACCCCGTATAATGCTAATATGGAGTTCTGTGGGCCAGTTCAAAAGCACTTAATTTCTATATGCCAGAGTGACTGAGATATTCGTCCTACTTGGGTATTCCCAGAACAGCTGGATAGAAACTGATGTGCCCATGAGTGGGCGGTGTTACGGATGCAAGTAAGGTTTAATAGTTTTATCAGCTTCTCAGCCAGTATAAATCAATAAAACTTCAATGTTCACATTGGCTGTGGGTCCAGCCCTTACAAGTGAATGTAGGTGCCAAAAGTTGCAATGTGGCACCTGTAGCATGCAGTTCATCTACACAGTAGCAATAGCAATGAGCATGCAGGCGGCCCTATACTTCACAGCAATGCATTGCTAGTGATCATAAGGGCTCTCTGCTTCATCAGAGTGGGTAATAACAAACATAGTATGACTCTTATCTCACTGTCTATTCAGCTGCCTTATCTCTTCTCCCATTCAAAAAAAAAAAAAAAAAGGATAACAATTACAGTAAATTGGGGTGATGGTTTTATGACAGGAACACCTGCATGTTAGGAACTGACGTGAAATCACATCTTTCTGCCATGAAACAGACATCATATGTAATGACTTTCAGTCACCTTTGTCTCACTGTGGATTTAAACCAACAATTTAGAGATGAAAAGGTTTGGATATACTTAGCAATTCCCTAAGTTGGAGAAGGAGCCATTACTAATTCCCCAAGTTCCAAAAATTGTTCTACTGAAAGATGCCAGAGCGTCCATATCTTCCCAGCAAAGGAAATATCACAAATTGTTACTTAACTGAAAACAAGCAAACAAAAATAAATGCTGCTGTGAGAATGAAAGCAGAAGTCAGTAACTATCTCGTATTTTCTTACAAGTTACTTGTTGTATTTTAATAAATGAAAGTAAAATATAGGGGGGTTTTTCTAGGAATCTAAAATATTGGAGATTTTTAAATCTTCATTTAATTCTTATTTTATGTCTATATTTATGTAAAAAATGTATTTAATTGAGGATTATGTGTGTTACTGTATAAAGTTGTAACTTTATTACAAAAAAACTATGTAATATCAGCTCTTCTGTTAACTTGTGTGCCCCACGGAAAGTGTTCCTGTCAATATTTTAATTTCAGTGAGAATGAATGAGAAAAACAATCAAAAAATATGTCATTCTAAACAGATGGCTGTCACAGACTGCATACTAAGAGTTAGTATACAAATTTATGCATCTTGATACACTATAAACAATTCCTGCACATAAATGCTGAATGAAATAAGCCTTGGGTAACACTTCAGCAAAATAATAAATTTTTATTATTTCCCTGTTTCTCAAAGTCTTTTTTAACTCTTATAGGTATAGAACAAATAGACTCCCCAGTTCTGCTGTGGCTCCTGCAGCAAGTTTCCTATGTTTCTACCTTTTCACTGTGTGTGAAGAACACGCACCCCCTGCCCCTCAGCAGAACTACTGTAGGCATTCCTTCAGGCTTGACAATAGAAATTATAGTGTTGAAAATAAAATTATAAAGAAACGCAAGAAGCACCAAATGGCATTCTGAAATGTTATCTAAATATAAGCCATTGTCACTTTGCTTCCCCATTTACTTTCTGAATACCAGGAATTATTGCAGAAACAGTGCCATTGAGGTAGCAGAGGTCACACATATGGCTATACACATGAGCAGTCGGTTCTTCCAAATGGATGCATCATTTAGTAACTCTGAGGGGATTTAGGTAATCCTTTCACACACAGGGAGGCAAGTGATCTTTGATGAAAAGCCATGTAGTATCCACACACTGTTTACAAGCCCTAGCCCAAATATTTAAATATATATATGCCTATATAATATTCTTTCATTTTCTTTCTTCAGCTACCTCCTCCTCCATGTTTTGCTCTCAGCTTCTCAAATGAGTCATTTACTGTCACTATCTAGTTTTCTTTAACTTTGTGGTGAAAAATTATAAGACCACTTAAGGGTTATATACTAACGGGTACCTCAGTGTGCTAGGCACTATACAGACACAGTAGAAACACATGTGCAACACACTGAACCTGGGAACAATTCCAACTGCCAACAACTGCCCATGCTAAGCAAAAAATGAGTTATCCACTCATGCAAGTGTCCAGTCAATAGCAATCACTATGTGATATCCAGGTAAGAATAATAGTGCATGTTTTGATTCTGATCAAATTATCTACTCCTGATGTAAGGAAATAAAACACCTTGTGTAGATTCACACTGATAAACTGATTGCTATTTTTTTAAGACTTAGAAAGAATGAAATTAATTTTTTTCTCTACATCTCTCCCATTTAAAGGAAAAAAAAAAATAGGAGGGCAGTTGCTGACTAGAATAAGGTTTAAGATTTTTATTTTGCTTCATTGAGATGTTACCAGGGGAAAGGGACTTGAAATGAGCTTTTCAGACAGCCATATTTTTCAAAATAGCATGGGAATGCTTTCTGGATTTTGTCCCACTGATTAGGTAGAACAACCCATTGAACATCAGTATGTACAGGTGTGTTTTGTAGAGATCACTGCATAGATGATTTTATCTGAAAGGATTTAATTTAAAATTACCATCATTACATTTTTTACATTTCTGTCCGACATTTTAAGTGGAAGCAGATTGACCTGGTTTGAGTTCACAATTCTTGATTTTTCTCAACAAGTACTTCTTTTTTGGCAATTACCAGCTGTGGACATAGTCCAGAAAATCATCCAGCTTAACAGACATGGGCTGTTTAAAACTTAACCTGCTCTGAAAACTACTTCTTATCCTAAAGAACAGGATCTACTAAATCCTGAGTAAAACATCACATAGGTGTGGCTAATATGGAAGACTAGTTTTCCAGGTGACTGAAACTTCTGAAGCCACATCTTTCTTATACAGACCCTATCCCCTTCCCAGGGAGGTGCCCAATGCTAGGGCTGCCCCAGCTGCCCATCAGCCTGCCCTGCTCCCCAGCTGGGGGTGGTGGGACAATTGGCACAGCAGCCAGGAGCCCACAGCCTTCACAGTGCTTGGAGACCTTGAAGGTAGATCTTACAAGTGAAATCTAGGACAAACAATGTGTTGAGGATATTGGCTTTTCAACACCCTTGGTCACAATGTTGCCTTGCTGAACAGCAGAGCCACATTAGCCTTAGAATCAGAGAATCATAGAATGGTTTTGGTTGGAAAAGACCCTTAGGATCATCAAGTCCAACCATTAAACTAACACTGCCATCCCACCACTAAACCATGCCCCTAAACACCATGTCTACCCATCTTTAAAATACCTCCAGGGATGGGGACATAACCCATTCCAATGCTTGAAAACCACTTCAGTGAAGCAATTTTTCCTAATGTCCAATCTAAACCTCCCCTGGCACAATTTGAGGCCATTTGCTCTTGTCTTACTGCAAGTTACTTGGGAGAATAGACCAATATGCACCTCGATACAACCTCCTGTCAGGTAGTTGTAGAGGGCGATAAGGTCTCCCTTCAGCCTCCTCTTCTCCAGACTAAACAACCCCAGTTCCCTCAGTCGCTCCTCATCAACCTTGTGCTCCAGACCCCTCACCAGCTTTGTTGCTCTCCTATGGACATGTTCCAGCAACAAAACTTCTTTCCTGTAGTGAGGGGTCCAAAACTGAACACGGTATTCAAGGTGTGGCCTCACCAGTGTCAGGTACAGGCGCATGATCACTTCTCTGGTCTTGCTGGCCATACTATTCCTGATTCTGTTGGCCTTCTTGGCCACCTGGGCACACTGCTGGCTCATATTCAGCTGGCTGTCAATCAGTACCCCCAGGTCCTTTTCCGCCATGCAGCTTTCCAGCCACTCTTCCCCACACCTGGCCAGGTTGAGTTCTAGCTGGGCTTTTGTCTTTCTAATTTTCTTCCTGCATGACCTAACAAGATCCCTGTACTCTTCTTGAGTTGCCTGCCCCTTCTTCCAAAAGTGGTAAACTCCTTTTCTTTCTGAGTCCCAACAAAAGCTCCCTGTTCAGCCAGGCTGGTCGTCTTCCCCACCAATTTGTATTATGGCACATGGGGACAAAACTTTTCTTTTGGGAGGAAACCTCTCTCCTCATCCTTTGCATCCCTCAGTGTTTTCTAGTCTGAGGACTGGATTGTTTCACTTCTCCATGTTCAAGAAAAGTCTCTCTGCTCTTCCCAGGCAGTCCACCTCCCTTTCCACTTCTGAATGTTTCTCGTTAGCCTCTGAGCTCACTCAGGAGATACTTGGTCCTCTGTGCTGGCTCTCTGTCTGTTGGAAAGGACTGCTCTTGTGATTTGAGGAGTTGTCCTTGAAGTTTACAGCTCTCCTGGTCAGCTTTCCTCTTCAGCACAGTTTCCTGTGGGACCCTGCCAAGACACTGCCAGAACAAGCTGAAATCAGCTGTCCTGAAATCCACAACTGTGACTCTGCTATCTGTCCTCTGGGCTTTTCTCAGGTTCTTAGCTCCAGAGTTCCATGGTGACTGCTGTCAAGATTGCCTTTGTCCATTACATACCCAACCATTTCTTCCTTGCTCATGATAAAGAAGGCCAGCAGAGAATCTGTGCTGGTCAGCTCTTTGATTGTCTGTGTTGGGAAATTGCCATGAATGCACTCCAGAAATTTCCCAGATCACATACACCGGAGTCTACTGCTTGTCCAGCAGATGTTAGAGACATATGTGCAACAGAGTTTTTCTTACTAAGGAAGCCATCAAGTTGGGGGTTTTTTTTTAATGTTATTCAGAACTATGTTTCTTAAAATAAAAAATTTTCATTTTTGATAATGTTAGATAAAATAAATTGTTAAAATTGATAAAAAGTAAGAAAGCTGCTTCAGAAAAAAAAGTAAGTATTGTAAATATTCTAATTTGTTGGTAGTCTTCTTGTAGTTCAATGGGCTTATTGTTATTACATCTCTCATTCTCTCTGATCACTAAACCCACCCCATGTCTTGCCTCATGTATATTTCTTAAGTCTAGCGGTTGTATAAGGATGTATGGCAGCTTGAGCTATCTATGAGCTCTTCTACATTGTTCAAACTGAATGATTCAGAGTAGTCTGCTGAAGAAACCCTTGCAGGATTTTCTTGACAGTTCAATGGCAAATTTTCCATAGGGATGAATGTATCAATTTTTACAGCTTGAATTCAAACCTTCAAGTCCAAAGAGTGCTGTCATTTTCAGTTACATTGCACCAGTCAGGCCAATTCATCCTGAGTGCCTTTAAATAAGGCATGCACTTAAAAGCAAACACATACATTTACACATGCAATATGAGCATAAAGTGTACTTAGTGACTTCAATTGCTAGAGTAATTGCTCAAAAGGAACATTGCTGCTGGATACATCACACCCTGTTTGTATCAGGTATATGTTATTCAAATAAATAGTGATCAAGAGAACAAACAACTAAGAAATACTCTAATGATAGACTTCCTATTATTCATCCATGTAATTTAACTCATTTCTACAAAACTAATAATACTATTATTCAAACCCCAAATTCCATTTTTGAGTTTCTGCTGCTAAGACTAACCTGGCAAGCACTGTGAGAGGTCCAGGTTGTGTAGCACTCAGGTTCAAGTTCGGCATTGTCAAATATCTCTTGATAATCTCAAATGTCTGAAAATAGAAAGAATATAAATGATTAAAATATCTCCTTCCAGATTACTCTAGACTCAACTTCTTCAGCTTGCCTTAGATAAGTCAGTTTGTTCATTTCCTCAAAGCACATCCCATTGCTTCTCATGAATGTCCTGGTCAGATTATATGTTTGTATCACACAAATGTCTCATCCGAGGTCAGTTTTCCATTGTACTTGGAAACAGAGAGATGAGAACGAGTTGCCACTGCAGTTTCAGATACCACAGTGCAATTCTCTTTAGAGAAAAGAATTATGCACATTTTAGGTTGACAGCCCCTTTGCAACAAACAAATAATGGGTGCAAAATATCTGATCTACTTGATAGCCTAAAAAAGTGAGTTACATCCAGTAGCTGAAGTAGAAATAGCCCCTGAAACCCATGTTGTGTTATCAGAGATCAGGATTGTTTCACTAGTAAGATGCGGGAGAAAAAAAAAGTCAAAAACTCTGAGAAGAGTAATAACATGTTTCTTAATGAAAGAGGGAAAGAGAAAGAAGGGGATTACACTGATGATATGGCCTGCAGCGCTCTGTGTATGACAGAGTCTTTACGGCAAGACACAGTCTGTCTGCATTGGCTGGTACTGCAATGTTTTTACTCATACATTTATACCAGCGTTGTTCATAGAGCACATGATTTGATATAGCTCCTGCCAACAGTTTTAATTGGACTTATGCCGACTGTGCAGCAATAAAATTTTGCTGCTGCATTCACTGTGCATTTCTGAGATGCCAGCTCTGGGAAGCAAAAGAAACTAAGGGTGTGCAGTGCTTTGGTATCTGTTGCACAGCCCACTGAGGTCAAGAAGTTTTTTTCCAGAGGTCTCTGTGGGGCTTGAATTAGGCATTACATTTCTGTCAGGAAGCCTTCACTCCATCCAACCCTCCTCTAAAAATAATGGGATATATATGTTGCTGAGGTATTTGAGCTCTGTGCATGGTTCCACTAAGGTTGTATTGAGGTGTACAAAAGCAGAATTTAGCTTGATAGATTAGGTTTTTACCTTTTACTTCTAATAGTGTTCCCTCAGTCTCAATAACTTCTGTTAAATGATCAACTCTGGGAGCAATATGTGCTTTAGCTGGCCAGATACAACAAAGCCATCCTAGCAGGGTTGGGAGGTTTTGGCTTTTGTCCAACAAATGTAAAACTATGCTGTCTGGTTATGAGGCTGCAGTCAGAAAAACCAATTGGATTGTTTCAAGCTTGCTCTGAGAACAGATGACTACCTCTTCGAAGTCTCAGAACTGTTTTTCTCCTGCTATTCTAATCTAATTATTTCTTTCAAGGTTATATTTCAGCTGATGGGTGCTTCTATTCTGTTATTCAGTCCTCTCACATTCTTTTTTCCCCCTACCCTTTTCTTCTGCATTTTCCTGTAACTTTGATAAACTTCTTACATTTGATCTGCAACCATTTAAAAATTGTGTTCACCATAGATATGAGTTTTATGATTGTACCACAGAAATATTTCTCAAGTCCTGTAAGAAATTCATGTATCATTTCAAATAATAAATATAATTACTGGATGACAAATACACTGACAGGTGCTTATGAAAGGATTACTTTATACTCTCTGCCATTTTATTTATATCACTACAAAGAAAAAAGTACTGGCAATATCTAGAAATTCCTAATAAAATCAGGATCTAATTATTTTCCTATTTATATGACTTCACTTCTCCCCCTTGGTATCTGAAATACAGCTGATATATGCTGGTTACATTTTTTTCTCCCTATCCAAAATCATAGTCACAACACTCCCTAACTTCACAAAGTAAGATTATATGAAATGTCTGCCAAGATGTCAAAAAATCAAGTACAGAAAAAGAGATTTAAAAAAAAAGAGTATGTGCATGAGAGACAGTTTTGCAGAAGACACTTGAATATTTTATTATATAAAGGAAGAAAAAAACTAAGAGAAAACAAAAATTTAAAAAGTGAATCCCACAACACATATTTTTACAGATAAGAAAACGTTTATTATGAAGTTCTGCAACTGAAAACTCTATTCAATTCCATACAAAATGTTTAAAATTAAAAAAATTTTTTTTTTGGTTGGAATGTTTCTGCAAGAGAGTGAGAGAGCCTAGAGCTGTCAGCAGCTGATATTTAAGATTACACCTGAAACTTCAGCAATTTAAGATTAAGCACCTTCTGCTGCATTCAGGGTTTGCTTTGCACCAATCTCATGGAAGTTTCTTAACCATCTTTCTGTGTGAGCATATCTTGTGCTTTCTGGTTTATTCCCTTTGTCTTCACATTCTTTTTCCAAAACACATTTTTATACCCTGTTTTGAAATCTCAAAATTCCTCACAAAATATTGTTGCTTTCAGTGGCTTTACATGCCTTAACAGCTGCAGCAAACAAAGCTCTCAGATACATCTAACAGAAAACTAAGTAGGACATTGTGAAGAGTTGGTGCAACTTACTAATCCTAATTAAGTAACTAATAAAAAAGTTGTATTAGGTTTGCATGGCAAGGTTTTGGTAATGGGGGGGTGGCTACAGGGGTGGCTTCTGTCAGAAGCTGCCAGAAGTTTCCCCTGTGTCCGATAGAGCCAATGCCAGCTGGCTCCCAAGCAGATCTGCCACTGGCCAAGGTGAAGCAATCAGTGATGGTGGTAGTGCCTCTGGGATAACATATTTAAGAAAAGGAAAAAAAAAAACCAAAACAGTAGCTGGAGAGAGAAGCGAGAAGATGTAGAAAAAACACCCTGCAGCCCCCCAGGCCAGTGCAGCAGGAGGGGCTCCAGGCGCCGGAGCAGAGATTCCCCTGCAGCCCAGGGTGCAGCCCATGGTGGGGCAGGCTGTGCCTCTGCAGCCCAGGGAGCCCACGGGGGAGCAGATCCCCACCTGCAGCCCAGGGAGGACCCCACGCCGGAGCAGGGGGGTGCTCAAAGAAGGCTGTGACCCCGTGGGAAGCCCTCACTGGAGCAGGCTCCTGGCAGGGCCTGTGGCCCCGTGGGGAGAGGAGCCCAGGCTGGGGCAGGTTTCCTGGCAGGGCTGGTGACCCCATGGGGGACCTACGCTGGAGCCTTCTGCTCCTGAGAGACTGCACCCCATGGGAGGCATGGACCCAGGCTGGAGCAGGGGAGGAGTATGAGGAGTCCTGCCCTGAGGAGGAAGGAGCAGCAGAGACAGCATGGGATGAACTGACCCCAACCCCCACTCCCCATGCCCCTGTGCCGCTGCTGGGGGGGGGTGGGGGGAGAAGGGAGACAAATCGGGAGTGAAGTTGAGCCCAGGAAGAAGGTAAGGGTGGGGGGAAGCTGGTTTAATATTCAGGGTTTTTTTATTCTCTCCTTCTCTGATTTGACTGGTAATAAATTAAAAATATTTTACCAAGTTGAGTCTGGTTTGCCCATGACAGTAACTGGTGAATGATCTCTCCCTGTTCTTATCTCAGCCCACAAGCCTTTTGATATGTTTTCTCTCCCTTGTCCAGCTGAGGACAGGAATGATAGAGTGGCTTGGTGGGTACCTGGTGTGCACCCAGGGTAAACCCGTCACACAAGTATTGGAAGAAGTTAAATGTAAGTGGCGTGCTATGTATGCTAAAAGAATCTCACCCTTCCCTAATGCAATAAGACCTCCCCCTTTTTTGGTTTTGTTGTTTTTTTTTAATTTGAAGGTGCTTTATACAACTGAACAGAATAAATTGGCCCACTTGTAACACCAAAGTGGTACACGACTTCAGTTGGGACCCATCTTTTCATATTCACATCTGAAAAGGATGTTCCAACAAATTTCTCTTGCAATGGAATTGCTATGGAAGTGGCGTTAGGTGGAGTGAAGTGGTTTGTAATTATGATCCTCCAGAACTGGGGACTTGAAGTTGAATAAATAGAACTATGCTACTCCTCCAAATATTAGAGGAGTTAGTCAAGAAAAAGAGAGAGAGATAAAAGGCCTAGAGATGAGAGGCTGTGGTTAAGAACTCTAATTAAAACATATGAGCATGTGTTTGCATGCCTTTGCACACAGGCACAAAATTTCCAAAAGCTCTATTGGTCCGCTACACAGACAAGCACAGAATTTAGCAAAAGAAGTTAAATGCAGTGTTTCTCCTAAAGCTTTCTTCAACTTCCTCTACTTTCCAGTTTGTTTCTTAAACTCACACCTGATGTGAACAGGGGAACAATCTCTGCAGTGTCAAATAATATAAGGCAGAGCTTTCTCATACTCAGTAGCCTTTAGAGTGCTGGACTGGTTGAATAAACTGTTTAAACACAGGTTTAATGCAACTGCTAGAGCCGGCAGTGGTTTAGTCAAGGATAGTTCAGAAACATACCCACTACGTTCTGCTTTGCACACCTGATGCAATCCTGTTCCAGGACATGTGCTCCCCTTGTGCATAAACACAATAAAGTAGCACAAGAAGGCCAATGGTATCCTGGCTTGTATCAGGAATAGTGTGACCAGCAGGAGCAGGGAAGTGATCATGCCCCTGTACTTGGTACTGGTGAGGCTGCACCTTGAATACTGTGTTCAGTTTTGGGCCCCTCACTACAAGAAAGATGTTGCGTTGCTGGAACGTGTCCAGAGGAGAGCAACAAAGCTGGTGAGGGGTCTGGAGCACAAGGTTGATGAGGAGCAACTGAGGGAACTGGGGTTGTTTAGTCTGGAGAAGAGGAGTCTGAGGGGAGACCTTATCGCCCTCTACAACTGCCTGACAGGAGGGTGTAGCAAGGTGGGGGTCGGCCTCTTCTCCCTGGTAACAGATGATAGGACGAGGGGGAATGGTTTGAAGCTGCGCCAGGGCAGGTTTAGGTTGGACATTAGGAAAAACTTCTTCACCGAAAGGGTTGTCAGGCTCTGGAATGG
>BOSO01006830.1:519-18901 GCA_018403395.1 Gorsachius goisagi | reverse complement strand
GCACCTCATCTATCCTTCTTTTAAATACCTCCAGGGAGGGGGCCTCGACCACCTCCCTGGGCAGCCCATTCCAGAGCCTGACAACCCTTTCGGTGAAGAAGTTTTTCCTAATGTCTAACCTAAACCTGCCCTGGTGCAGCTTCAAACCGTTCCCCCTCATCCTATCATCCGTTACCAGGGAGAAGAGGCCAACCCCCACCTCACTACAGCCTCCTTTCAGGCAGTTGTAGAGGGCGATAAGGTCTCCCCTCAGCTTCCTCCAGGCTAAACAACCCCAGTTCCCTCAGCCGCTCCTCGTATGACTTGTGTTCCAGACCCCTCACCAGCTTTGTTGCTCTCCTCTGGACATGTTCCAGCAAGGCAACATCTTTCTTGTAGTGAGGGGCCCAAAACTGAACACAGTATTCAAGGTGCGGCCTCACCAGCACTGAGTACAGGGGGACCATCACTTCCCTGCTCCTGCTGGTCACACTATTCCTGATACAAGCCAGGATGCCATTGGTCTTCTCGGCCACCTGGGCACACTGCTGGCTCATATTCAGCCGGCTGTCAACCAGTACCGCCAAGTCTTTTTCTGCCAGGCAGCTTTCCAGCCACTCTTCCCCAAGCCTGTAGTGCTGCATGGGGTTGTTCTCCTTCCGAGAGGAGGAAGGTCCCCATTTCTCTTCATCCTCCAGATCGCCACCTATGGCTTCCTGGTCTCCAGGATAGGTGCTGTTTGTCAGCCTGGAGCAGAGTGGGCAGCGAGGGTTGGTTGGAGATGCTGAGCGGGGTCCTGCAGCCCTTATCCTCCCTGGCGTCACCTCTGGCTTAGGGCCACTCAGGGAAGACGTGCCAGGGATGGATTTGGCTTTTTGCAGCAGGCTCGCTGTTTTAACAAGGAGGAGTGAAACACTGTTAATCCTGGTGAGAGCAACAAGATGCTGATGTTTCCCGAGCCAATCTGTTGCTTGCTTAGAAGGCAAAATTAGACTCTTCAAGTGGCCTGACTTTGTTCATAAGTCCTGTGCAGCTTCGGGGTCTTTACCTGATTGCAGACATGGCAGAAACCGGTTGTCCTGGAGCTCTGTGGAATTTTTTGGGAATGTTTTTCCCCTAAAGAAAGGAGCAAACTCTCTTCTTTCCAGGCTGATCATCAGCGCTTGCTCATTTTGCCCAGCCCATTAATTTAAGCAGTGTCATACCTCTCTTGACCTTAGCATTTCACCTTGTTTTACTCATACCGTGGTGAAAGAAATTGTTGAAACGTCTCACAAGGCCATAATCTTTCTGTGTATCAAATGAGGAAAAATCTCAGTGGCAGTAACCTGTCTGGGCGGTGGAGCAGTGTCTGGAGATGAAATGCCTGTGCCTGGCCCTGTGGCCGTTGGGGGAGGCGCACGAACGTGCCGGCAGAAGCTGCCTCTCGTGCATGGCTGTCCCAGCCTTCGGTTGCAGGTGCTGTACGGCGTTGGTGTCGGAGCATGTTCATGTTCGTGTGAGGTGTATGAATATGCATGAAGCCATTCATGGGCTTTGTTGGAGCTCAGGCTCACAGTGCAGAGAATTAAGATGCAATTTAAAAAAAAAAAAAGAGAGGAACTGGAGGTGGG
Source organism: Gorsachius goisagi (assembly GCA_018403395.1). Taxonomy (NCBI): domain Eukaryota; kingdom Metazoa; phylum Chordata; class Aves; order Pelecaniformes; family Ardeidae; genus Gorsachius; species Gorsachius goisagi. The sequence continues at coordinate 17,309 of BOSO01006830.1, read as the reverse complement.
AAAAGCCAGCTGTAGATACTCCTTTTCAGTATCTGCAGGCTGTTAGAATAGTTGTGTTCAGTCCGCTATTCCAGTTCTCCCTGATGAGACTATTTCATGAGGGGTCATCCCTGTGTGTCCTTGAGACCTCTGCAAGACGCACTGGAGCATTTGTGTTTTCCCTGCTGTCTCCTATGGGATTGTCCTCTCCCGGTCTGAGGCCAGACCCAGCCGAATCAAACTGCCGGCTCGGGGCGCAGTGCCGGCTGCCTCCGTCGGGTCCCCTTCCAGGCTACCCCACCAGAGCACAGGGGCTGCCTTCACAGGAGGCCGAGGGGGGCAAGAGTTTTCTGAAGAGAGTTTCCTTGGTGTGGAGGCGTTCTCCCACACGGAGCAGCAGCTGGATGCCGGAGCCACCGTGGGTTTGAGCATGGCCAGGATTCGGCCACACACTCAAGCAGATCCAATCCCCTCCAGAGCTGGGCAGGCACAGACGTTGCAGGGAGCAGCCTCACGGAGGAGATGCTGGGGAGTGAGTTTTACATGCGCATCAGAGCCCGATGGAGATTAAATTGATAAATGTGAAACCACTGCATCTTCTCCCGTGCTTTTCTGTCCTCTCTACTAAATGTTACAGGCCATGCTCAAAAGAGCCAGGGGCATAATCTGGTCCGTACCTGTGACCTTCTTGGTGTGCATCATTAGTCCTGCTCCTGCCCGCTCCTAGCAGCCTGCTCTTTGTGCTAAACAGCTTTTTGGTATTGATGTCAAGCAGTTCAGAAGTAGTTTTCAGACCTGCTTAACCTGACAGCTCAGACCCACTAGCTGATGGCAAAGCTCAGCAGCCAGCATAGAAAAGGTTGAGCACTGCTTTCTACCCGCAAAGGCTAGGGGACGAAGCGCTGCCTGCCTGAGTGGTGCAAACATGTGAAATGGGGCGCTTTTGGGGACCCTGCCTAACTCTGAGGCTAAAGTGGGGAAATGCAGGGAGTGTTGGTGGGTCAGTGCTAACAGGATTGTGGTTCCTGCCAGAGACCCCATGGTCTTGTGAGACCTGTGTCCTTGGGGAGACCCAGCCACTCAATTGCCCACGTGCAGCCTCGGGCAATTATTTTTCCCTTTTCCACTGGTTTGTAATCCCAAGGATGCATCTGAGCACAGCATGCAGTGCAGCTGCCGGAGCAGGATACTGGTGGCTGAGGGTTTCTGGGTGTAGGTTTTGCAGCTCGCAGCCCAATGCCAGCCGGCAGCACGCCTGGCTGCAGGGGTACAGTCACGCCTCTGGGCTGCGGGGTTACGTGTGCCTGTGCTGCACAGCCCTGCAGTAAGAATATTTACTGTGTAGGTGTTTATTCAGTTCCTAGCCTGGTGGGCCAAGGGCATCAGATGAAACTTTTACAGGCTGTGGCAGCAGCAATTGCCGGTATATAATAGTGGATGGGATTTTCTTTAACGATTTTCATGCCTGATGATTGACCAAGGTACCCAATATTCTCCTCTAGACCAGCTATAAAAATTAAGCTGGATTTTTGCTCTCTAGTATTTAGATTGAATAGCCTTACCCTGTAGTGGAAAGGAAAAGGTGAAGGCCCTCTTAATTCCTTGGGGGGTTGTTCTGCTGTGGAGCCGGATTCTGTGTCTCTGTCTGCTGTACTGGGAAATGTCCCCAGCCACGGCAGGCTGGCTCCGTAATCACACTCTGTAAGCTAATGGCAAACTGGTATAAACAGGGTGAAGACGTTCTGCTTGATGTGTAGCCTGAGTAAGAAGGCAGGTGAAAACCAGGCACATTCCTGCTTGTTATTTTTCTTCTCTCTGAGTTAAATGGTTTTAACTGCATTGCAGGTCACTGATGTAGGTGACTGAGGAAGAGTTAAGTTATTTCTGCCGGAGCCCACCCACCCCAGCGCGCTGAGATTTCTCTGCTGGTTGCTCCCGGAGAGGCTGTAGAGGGTGCTCCGGCAGCTGCAGGCGGCAGCAGAGGTGCTGTGCGGCCATGCTCGGTGGTGCTGTGTGGCTGTAACTGCTGAGTAACGGCTGGGCATGTCTGGCAGAGGGCTTACAGGAGATGCGGATGGTTTGTGACCTCCAACTGAGCAAGGTGCTTCTGTGTAAAGCTTGTCCCCTGTTGCATAAATGGTACTGGTAGGTTTGAAGTCAGCTTAAGGAAATTTTTTAATTAGTGCTTTTTCCTGGTCATTTCAAGGCTGCTAATATGTTCAGTCAAAGGATGATTTAATATTTGAAATGCCAGTTTAAATTCTGCTATCACACATAAGTCATAAATCACGATTGCTTTGCCGTTGTGCTCTTCATAAGTACTTGATTTGCAAGTCTCAGCATAGAGGCAAAGGGGCAGGTAACGGGCGTTTTGGCTGGATCTGGTGCCCGGGAAAAGGGGCAGGTAACGGCCGTTTTGGCTGGATCTGGTGCCACCCAGGCAAACTCAGGGCGAGTGCCAGATTACATAGCGACAGGTGAAGCTGTCGAGCAGTGAAAAGCCATTCCATGTGATTGAGGTTGGTAGGAGGCACGGGAAAGCTCAGGCTGGAGTTGCCCTTGGAGCCAAACGTTGGAGCTCCAGGTCCCATCGCATCTCCTGGCAGTCCCTGCCAGCCCTGGGGTGCATCTCTGGGCTGAGCAGTGCCTGGTACCCGCCGGGCTGTGCTGCTCAGACCTGCAGGAGCAGGCAGCCACCCCTCCTGCCCAGGAGCCCGCAGTGGCACGGGCCGCTGCCTAGCTGATGGCTCTGCTCCCTACCCTGACGAAAAGTTTCAGGTAGCACCCAGGCCCCCCTCAGTTTGATATGGATCATTTAGGAGCAAGGCATCAGTAAGTATGGAACATAAAAATGTTTTATTTACATCGCATCGCTCGTTGTCCAGAATGCAACCCTTTTAATGGACATGAGTGAACCCAAATTTTGTTTATTTTTCAGCATTTCTATTATAAAGAGTTTTCTTAAAAGAAGTCTTTCTGTTTCCAAATGCATCCCTCAGTAAAGGAGCAGCTCTAGAAGGAATTGGTTTGACCTCTGCTTCCTTAATTGCTTTTTGCTCCGTGTTGGCCTGGAAATGGATGTTGCTATTGTGTGAGTTACTGCGATGGTGAAAAAAAAGCTCATGAGATGAAGTGTGTAGTTTCTGTCAGGAAAAGAGGCTTCTTAAATGGATAGCAGTGTCTGTCTGCCCATAATCGGGTCTGGGTCAGTCTGAAAACCCCAAACGAGAATAACCTCATTTTCTGCTTCTGAGCAGCTCCAGGGGTTCCTGTTTTTTGTGGCCAAAAACTTGTGAGCTCTCATCTTTTGAGAAAGCTTCTGTGGTGCAGCTGCAAGTTTGTAAACCTGAGGGCAAATGTAGTGCCATGTCTTGCCATCTGTGTGTCAATAAGCATTTGGCCTTGGAAAGTCTTCCCTCTTCTTCAGCAATAAGTCTACCTCTGTGCTACCTAAAATAGTTAACAACAGAAGCAACAATGCTTGTATAATTAGCCCATTAATAGCCTAAAGGAGTCGACATGCTAATTACCCAAAACAATGAGATTATCAAGATGCTTTATAAGGATTCAAAATACTCAGATCAACGGTAAAATAACAGGTCCCCTTACTTTGCACACCTCCTCATTTTACAATCCTGACATGGATTATTTTTGAAGAATTGTTATGCCTGGGGTATGTCCCCACTGTTAATTTATCCTGTGATTAATTGATGGCCTTTAAGACTTCTTGGATTAAATTACTTGGTATCGTCTCCCAGAATTAGGCTGCATTGTCCTTCAATTCTTGAAAAGAATGGAACAAAAGTGAAGAAAAAAAAAAAATCCTCTATATAAAAAATTAGGGAGGCATTGGGTTTGGGGGAACTTTTATGTGATTTCATCACAATATTTGTTTTCTCTAGGATAATAAATCATAGCAGGACATGTAGCATAGCCATGCTAGCTACATTTGTGATCCGTGGCCTTGTAGGAGAACTTGTTAATAACTCTGGCAGGCTGTGTACTAGTTGGAGATGGATGGCTTAAAATTCTTCACTGCATCCTCAAAAGGTGACCTTTCCCAAGAACACCAGCCTGGCCTCGACAGAGGCGCTTCCTCGGCGGCACATCACAGGGAGCTGATGGCATCACCCCACATAACTGATGGCAACAAGCAGGAGAGATGTGGTCTTCCTAAGGGGAAGATGTACCCCCAGTTCATTTTTAACTGTAGTTTGAAGATAGACTTGCAATGCTCAGAGTTGCTGCGTAATTTTTTCTTTAGTGCAGTTATTTGGAGAAATGATTGGGACATGTGAAGGTTTACTGTTACCAAAAATATCCCCAGGTAGTTTAACATGGAGAAGCATTGCTGCCCAAAAACTGTGTGCCGGAGCTGTCGGAAGGTATGAAGCAAGATGTAACCTTGGCACGGCAGGTGGCACCCGAGTCACCTGGAGCAAGATCCCATACTGTGCAGTAGGTAGGAACCAGCCTTTGCAGAATATGGAGATGGTAGAGATACCGAGTAGCATGTTAAAACAATAATAATTAATCGTGGGATTTATTATAATGGGAAACACACAGCCTTGACAAAGATGCATGGCCAAAAGCGAGGTCAAGTCCTTAGTGCTCGGTGTCCTGCCTGCCTGGAAGGCTGCGTGCTGCATCGGGCGGCGCTGCTGCCCGGGATCCCAGGCGTAGCTTTGCTGCCAGCGCTGGTTTTCCGCAGCCCTGGAGAGCTGGTGCTGCTGGCAGGGCAGCGGCGGCAGGGCTGGGCTCCACGCCAGGCTGACGGCTCCATGCCCGGCTGTGCTCCCCCTTTGAACTTGCTCTTGCTGCACAAGCCTGGGTGGATTTGGAGCCCCTGCAGACATTTGTTCTTAAAAATCCCTCTCTTTCCTGAGGAGACTTTTTAATCCTTAATATGCCAGCCAGTGCCCGTGGATATTCTGGCTTCAGCTTGCACAGACTTTTTGTTCAACTTTCTAATGAGCCAAGGCAGGGCTTCAATTTGCAGAACACAAAGTGCTTTCCTCCTGTCTGGCAGCAGCATGCAGCCTTTCCGGGGATCAGGCCCATCATTAGAGTTTGCTGCTGTCTGTGATCTTTTGTTCCAGGAGACTGGGCTAATCCAAAGGATGGGGTGTTGGGTTGATGTCTCTCCCTTGGTTGCTTTCCTGGACTTTAACAAGTAGCTGCAGTGGTAATTATGGCAAATTGTTTCTGCATAACCGTCCTTCTGACAGCCTGTATGTGTGTGATTCCTGTCTCTGCGTCGGGAAGGCTATTGATTAGCACTGGAATGGTGCATGAACATTGGAGGAGGACAGTTTGAGCATTTGGAGGAGGACAGTTTGAGATGTTGCTTGTTCATTTACCCAGGTGTGGGCTGCTTGGCTGCTTTCATCATTTCATGATGTCTGGGCAGAGCTTTCAGCATTTTTTTATGCAATGTAATTCTACGTCAAGGCCATGGGTAGGATGGGGCTTTGAGCAACCTGGTCTGGTGGAAGGTGTCCCTGCCCGTGGCAGGGCGGTTGGAACTAGATGATCTTTAAGGTCCCTTCCAACCCAAACAGTTCTGTGATTCTACTTCACCTATTCTTGCTAAATACCATAATAATTGTGGATTTGTGTCTTGTTTACTTGAATTGTATCTCAGTCTGTAGTACAGTTTATCTTATTCCTTCTAAACTCCTGATTTGGTCTCTCTTAACACTTTTGAGGTTCTGAGTTATATGCCAAAACTGCTGGCATCTGGTGTGCTGTGTGAGGGGGCATTTGCAGGATGTTTGGCTTTCCGGGGCCAGAGGTCTGGGTGGACGAGCGATGCTTTTGCCTTGACCGGTCTCTGTTTCTGCTCTCTCCAGTGTATGGGCACAACGTGAAGAGCAGCAACGACTTCATTGGGAGGATTGTGATCGGGCAGTACTCGACGGGTGCCCCCGAGTCCAACCACTGGCGCCGGATGCTCAACGCACACCGGACGGCTGTGGAGCAGTGGCACAGCCTGCGGTCCCGGGAGGAGTGTGACCGCGTCTCTCCGGCGTCCCTGGAGGTGACATGAGGTGGGGGACTAACAGCAGCCAGACAAAGCAGGCAGGCGAGGAAAAAAAATAAACCACCGACTGAAACACCCCACCTCACACCCTACATGCACCCCACAGCAGCTCCGTTGGATTGAAGTGGCTGCCAGCACCCAACCGGCTGCGCTGGCCTCTGCAAACCATGTCCCACTGGGTCCTGGCCCCCTCTGGGGCCACCAGTGGCCCAGCCAGCCGGACCTCTCGCTGCTCGCACCCGGCACTGCTCGGCTGTTCGCATCCCATGCGGCGGAGCGTGTGGCCCAGCGGTGTGGGCTGCGCGTGGAGGTGCCGTGGGAAGCGCCGAGTAGGTGGAAGAGTTGGGAGTTGCCTCTGCTGTCCTTCCAGTCCAAATCCATGGCTCATCCTCTCGGAGATATAAGTACCTGTGTACTCTCGTTGGTGAACGTGGTAATTAGGCTAGAATATTTTTTTAAATGGTAGAACCTGTGGTGAAATCAACTCTGACTCCAGTTTTGTCCTTGTACTAGTTTTAACAGAATTAAGCTCCTGTTAGTACATACGCGTGCATTTGTGTGCCAGGGCGCGCACGCGCATGCGTGGAGCCCCTCGTCAAATGGATCCGATGTCACATCAGCGGTGAGACCTGCCACTCTCGATAGCAGTCTGTGTGCGTCAAGTAGATACAGTGGTGACATAGCAAAGTAAACATTTCCAATAGCATTTGTACTGGGAAAGCCAGCTCACGTCTTTTCAAACCTGTGTTATGCAAAAGAAACCTACTGTGGGGACTTTTGCAGTTAAGACCCAAAATACACAGTTTTAATTCTCTCTCAGACTGCAGTGGCTCTTTCTGTGTTGTGAGTGTTAACCAAGGTAGTTTTCCGGGTCACCAAGTGAATTTAGCTACAGTCAAGCTGTCCTGTTGGTTGCTTCTGTACGTTTTATTTTTTCACAGCATATTGTCCAGTATGATGCAGATTGTATATTTATTAAAAATAAAATTCTATTTAATTGTGCCATGTAGACTGGGGTGATACTTGCTAGCAGAATTCAGCTTTGTGTTGAGCTCCATCAGTTGTGTTTATAGCACAAGAAAAGCCAAAATGTTGGCGTTTACTCCCTTCTTGCCCACTGTAAGTGAACCAGGAGCAATTTGAGAGAAACTGGGGACCTGCTGATGGGAGATCGGTTGGGGGGGACGAGCCGAGCCAAGCACGTTGGTCTGGCCGTGCATGGTGCCCAGCCAGGGCACACCCAACGCGCTGCGGGTCAGACCTGTCAAAGTCTCTGCACCGAGCTCTGGGTCTGGATTCTTTGCCGGAGCTGGCCCCAAATTACTATTTTCTTATTGCTTTATCTGTCAACATTGAGACTGCGTAAAAATCTGTATCTTGCTTACAGCCTGTTCAAGAAATCAAATGGGGGAGTGCCCTGAAGAGAGCTGGGCCTGGCCTTTGACTTTATTGACTTCCCATGTCTTTGTTTTGGAGAAGGAAGGATCTGCTCTGCCTTCATTGTCGGGCCAGAAAGCCTTGGGGTGTTACGGATGGGTGGGCTCTGTCTCCACATCAGCGCTGCTGTGATCAGAGAGAGGAGGTGGGGAAGGGCTGGGGGCTCTGGCCAAATCTGGCTCCCTGGGTCACCTGTGCAGTTGCTGGGTGGTAGCCTGTGGCCTGTGCAGTGGCCCGGGCCCATGGTCTGCTCCCCCTCCGTGCACCCCGCGGTGCAGAGCCCTCCTACAGCCGTGCCGGTCCCCAGGGTCCCCATGGGCTGCTTGGGAGAGGTGCATACCAGCGTGCTCTCCATCTGCCTGGCTCAGTCTTGTTTTGCTATAAGTGGGAGAGTTGCCTTGAGCAAAATAAAGGTGGTGTTTGGGGCAGGGAGTTGGGGCTGGGTGCTGCGAGAAGCTTTGCCTTCGCTCGTGGCCCTTCAGCCTTTGAAAGCGGAGGTCAGAGCGGTGACAGTCCAGAGCTGGCGGTGGGGCAGGTGGCAGTCATTTCCCTCCCCTCTTTTCATCAAATGCAGCCCAGAATGAGCTCCTGTTACCTCCTGTGCTTTTAGTATTTTGATTTTTAAAAAGAAAACAACAGTTACATGCATATTTCATCTGTTTGTTGTTTGGCTGCTACAGTTAAGGACAGGTGAGTCTTAAAAAGCAAAAAAAAAAAACCACAACCCAACCTTGGTACTTTTTTTGGCAGATGTCGGTGAGTCAATCAATAGTCCTTGCTGTGGTCCAGGGTGTTTGTGCTACAGTGTGAAGGTCTGGGCTGTAACTCTGACAGCAGCATCCCGGCAGCACACCTCTGGCTGGAGACCTGCTCCGGTTTGCGTGGAGTCCTGAGTGTTTCATTCCCTGTGCTCTTCGTGTGACGGCCAAGTCTGAGAGGGTGACCCTGCCATCGTGGCGGAGGGAATGCAATGGGTATAAGGAGGCTGCAAGGGACATCTCCGCTCTGCATCAAGCAGTCTCTCAGCGGCGGGGGGAGAGGGGCAGCACAGACACCTTTCTCCTGGGCAGAGCACAGCACGGCTTCGAATAGAGGATGGTGAAAAAAGGCCTCGGTGACCTTGTTGCTGAACCATCGCCCAGTTGCTGTGGCTGGGAGTGAACACAGGTAGGAGCTTACCCTTGGTGCGGTCATGCACTCTGTCCGCTGGTGAACACCCTCGCTTCTTACCGCACGTGGCTGCCTGCTGCCCTCCAGCAGAGCTGCCCTGTGTTAGCGGCACGGAGGGATGGGGACAGCGGTTGCCGCAGGGCTGTCCGTGGGCGTCCTGTTTCCGAGCATGTTGTGGATGGTGGGTTTCAATTCTAACCTGCCTCTCTGCAAGGTGAAATTTGTCCTCTGTCCTGCAGTGAGGTCGATAGCAAATCTCTGTTCTCTGGCTTCCTCCTGGTTTGTCTCATCAATAAATGACGGTGGAGAGGGAGCCCAAGGGGAAGTCCTGGGCAAACACGGGCTGTAGGAGGCCAATCTCTTCCCATAACGTGAAAAGGCTCAGAAAAGGGGCTGTGATTTCAGCAGCTGCTGCCATCAACATTAATATTCTTCCACGTGGGGTCTCTGAGCAGCAGTAAAAGCTCTGGGCATGCACTGAAGCTGACCCAGGACCTGCCATGTGCTTTGCTCAAGCATGGGGGATGAAATGTTAACACAGGGCACTCTTGCCCATGAGCCTGTCTTTGGAATGATGCGGTCTCTGTTTCACAGGGAGGGGGTTGTCGTGTACATACACTGCCAAAGATTGGCAAGGAAACCCCGAGGAAAGGTCAATAAAATAAAAGCAGTACTGAAGCACACCGAGGAGCTCCTGACCTGGAGGGCAATCGGAAAACAGCATGGGGAGGGAGAGGAGCAGAAGGGCTGAATAAACGAGATGTGGCTGCACTTGCAGGGCTGCATCCAGCAGGTAAAACACATCTCATGTTCTGTGCAACCAGAAGGTAACCCAAAGTGCAGCTGCGACGCCAGCCGGCTCTGCATGCACGACGTGCGTGTACTTTCCCAGTGCTGGGAGCAAGGCTGGTGCCCAGCTGCTGTGCTGGGCACGGAGCCGCCAGCTCGGGACACGGCACGGGGGGCTCGGCGCTCCCACCGGCGCAGGGGGAGATGCTGCTGCTCTGTCGTTGGAAGCAGGATTAAAGTGATTCTGGATCTTTGCTCTCTCTTTAAGCATAAACATTTGTGTTTTGGGAGTAGATTAATATGCTCAAAGAGTTTTATTCCAGAATTCACTGATAATTGCTTGTAATGCTGGCGTTTCCTGGGGATGGTGCACAGTTAGGAAGGGAGAAGGCATACCTTGGCTTCTAATACTCTTGAATTCCATTGTTTTCAGTGGTCTGATATATCAGTAGACTTTTTCTTGAGCCATGTAGTTTCAGATCAATGTGTGGAACTGCAAATGAAAGGGAGAGGGCAGTTTTCTTAAAAGGTTTTATTTAATGCAAAGAAAATGTAATGTATGAAAACTGATAGAGTGAGCTACTGTCTCTGGAGTAAATCTGGATACTTTGCTATACTGAAAGCTTTCTGTCACCCCAAATTGTTTCTGCCTGGATCTTGTCTGTAAAAACAGGGGTCATCCCAACTGGAGTCCCAGAAAATGCTGTAAATTTTCATCGCTAGCTAAAAATAACAGGGAATGGCATTGGCTGTGTTCCTAAGCAGTTAGTTCAATGCTGATTTAAGGCATAAATTTGAAATGGAGTAGGACCACAAAAATTTCATAGCATTTGTGCCTGTACTGTTTCCCTTACCAGTGCAAGAGCTAGGAAATATTTTTTAAAATCTGAAGTTTATTTCCAAAAAAATTTTGACCAGAGAAAGGAGATGTGCTAGATAATTTTGACTGTTAATAATAGTATTGACTGCTGCCTGATGCTGAAGGTTTTCTGCCGTTACAGGACTGCACGGACCTGGCACAGACCCAGCAGATGGGGATAGGGTGAGTTCCTGAAACAGCCTTGGACCCCCTGGCACAGCTGGTGGCTTCCCCTTCCAGGCTGTTTCCCTGGTTAAAAAAAAAACAACCCCAAACCATCAAAACCCCCAAAACCCCAAACCAAGCACAAAATGGGGAAGCAATTGGTCAAACCCCACAGTTACGGGCTGCAGAAAGGCTGGCAGAAGGCAGTGCTGCCCTGCAGCCCAGGGGACCCTCTCCACCAGCTGCAGCCCCCAGCCTTGCCTTGCCCAAGGTGCCCCCGCTGCCACAGCCTCCCCCGTGCTAAGCCAGCCCTCGCCTTCCCGCTGTGCTGGGAGGGCAGCCGGCCTTGCATGGCAGGCAGGAGGGCAGGCTTTGCAGGCTCCCCAAGGCGAGAGTCTGCCCCGAGCTCCCCCCATGCCCGGCCGCTGATGCCCGCCAGCATCTCTGCAGGGCACGGCAGTCTGGGCTCAGGTCCCTTGGGGTGGGATGCAATGAGCGCACCCGGGCTCAGCCGGCGGCGGCTGGGGAGGCGTGTGTCGCTGGGAGAGCCGCTGCTTTTGGGGGAGGGAGCAGCACAGCGCCTATATCCTCCTCCGCCCCGGCAGCCTCCCTGGCACAGCTGGGAGGTCCCGGGCCGAGCGGCGACCCCTGCAACCGGCTGCCTGCGGAGCTGGGGAAGTTCCCCGTCCTCCCTCCCTGGCGATGGGCAGCTGGTGGGACGTGTGTGTGCTGCTCACCACAGCGCTGCTCGCCGCCCAGGCTTTCCCCCAGACAAACATAAAGATCAGCCAAGGTGAGTGCAAAGCGTTGATTGCGGCTTGGGGTAAAGGAAACTCTTAAATTGCAACGGCTTTAGCAGGGAGAGGTGAGTGCGTACCTCCTGCAGGGCCAGCAGCTGGCCTTCCCCTTTCGCCAACCGCTCCAGAAATCTCCAGCTTTCCTTGAAATCAACTTTCTTCTTCACTGGGGGGATGTGCCAAGAGCAGCCCCGGTCTCTCTCTCCCGGGATATTGAAGCTGTCTCTGCTCTGGCTTTGTTTCTGTGCGCAAGAGGCTGCGCTTTCGCCTTCAGCACCACGCGCTCCCGTGGCACGATGCTGTGGACCTTCAGCTGTCCCTGGTGTGGACGGCAGTGGCAGGGGGCAGAAATACCTGCATGCGTGAGTGGTGCAGGACTGCAGCCCAGCAGGACAGGTGGGGGGGGACCACCGTGGCACCTAGTATATTTATTCATTCTCATTGCCTGTGAAAAGTGACCACAAACAAGTGATTCCGCCTTTGCCTATTGGTGACAGGAGTTGCTTTCTGTCACTTAAGGTTTTTGCAAACTTTTTCACAGGGCTGGTGTGAGCAAGAGTTGCTTCTCTGAGTTTGTTTGTACCCTGTTAGATTTGTATGGGAACGTGAGCAGAGAGGGACTCTTTAAGTGCTGTTCAGTGAGTTCGTGAGAAAAAGGATCAATACGAACCCGGCTTTCCTGCCAGATGTGCAATCCGCAGGAGCTTCACCAAAACTAATTAAGGACAAAAAAACCTATGCAAGATAACTCCTATCTGTTGGTGCTGGCTGCAGGAGGGCTGCTGCTGGCGCCTGCCATAGCCTCGCGACCACAAACATACCTGGCAGAACATTGGAAGCTGTAAAACCAGCTTGGATTTAGAAAACCCCTCTGTGTGAAGGGATGTCACTTCCAACACACTTCAACTGCTGTTTAAAATTTTACTTGGAAATTTGTAACGTGCTTTAAAAAACACATCAGAGCGTGTAAAATATTGCCCAGTTATTGAATGAACTTCATGTCCATCAGTGGATGCCATCCCCTCTGGCTCCATACATCCCCCAGGCACACAGAGATCGAAAACCCTGCCATGAACTGCTTGGTTTGAAGGTGGATGCTAAGCAAGAGACTTCTTCATCTGTTAAGGAAAGATAAATATTGCAAATCACATGAAGGTGGGCTTGTTTGTCCGTAACGACTGTGGTGTCAGGGCTTAAGGACATGCTTCTAAAGCCATGGGGAACCTGAGGCATCCCAGCATCATACAGAATTGCTGTCTTAGCCCCTGCCACACGTTCCTGCCCACCAGACCCCCTTTTTTTAATGCTTATTCTTTGGGTTTATTCAATAAAGAGGATGTGGGCTAGCAGATGAGTCAAAGCTGTGGTGGGATGGAGGTCTGGCTCAGCAAGCACTTTGAACCCCGTGGCTTCACCACAGGCTGCTTCTGCTGAAGCCGTCCTCATGAGGTCCTGGGTCTCCCCTGGTCTGGCCCTGTCGTCTCACCCATCCCCTACAACTGCCCACTGCTCTGGCAGCGCTGACGCAGGGTAAAGCCGTGCTGCCAATCTTCCCCATGGCTCTGAGCTGGTAAGAGGCAACTTGGTGTAGGTGAGCACCAGGATGCTTGTCCTGAACCCCTGCTCTGGCCGCTGGCTGGGGAGCGCTCCCCATCCCTCGCTCTTGGCATTGCAGCCCTGGGGTACCTGCGGAAGGGGCTCCAGAGACTGCTTTGCCCTGGGAAGGACCCAGCCTTGCATATGATGGGGAGCTCCTCAGCTCTCCTCCGTTGGCATCAACTCCAGGCAAGCCTCTTGGGCGTTGATGGACACCCTCCAAACCCAGCTGCTTGCCAAGAACTGAAGAGGTTCACTTGCTTTTTCAGGTCAGATGGCAGCATTAGCTTATGGATGTGCCAAGAGGGGTGTTTCAAGATCATAACTTTCAGTGAGGTGTCTCCTAACATCTCTAAGCTTTTTGGGAAGTCATCAGCTGTTGATGAAATGGAGCCCTTCAATGCTCTGCAGCGAGAAAAGCAACTGCTGCCAGCACTGACCTGATTCAATCGGCTGTCCAGAACGCTCTAATGGAGCTGCAGTATCCCCCGGGGTCTTCCCTGCACAGACATCTCTTGCCAACCTTGTCCTAGCCCCAAACTTCGTATCTGAAATCTGCAGATGGCAGGAGGTGAGGCAGCATTGCACCTTGGGGTGAAGCTGTTCAGGAAAAAGCCTGCTCTTCCCTGCCTGAATCAGCAGGAGTCACACAGTTGGTATTTTATCTTTTTCAGTAGCATCCTGGAGTAAAAAGATGCGTGAAACTGGCTGGGGTTTTCTTAGTTAATTATTTCCATCTGGAAAATGGCCACTTGGGGAAGTGAAACTTTTTTGGCAGAGCAGTGCCAGCTTCTGCAAGATTTTGACAAGCGATTTTCCTGGCGGTTCTGCAGCGGGTTTCAGCTAGTAAATAAATAAAAAGACTCCAGTTTTGTTGATTCTAACACAAATCCAGAGAGTACAAAATTCTTTTTCTGACCCCAAATTACTGTTTTCCAGCTTTCTGAGTTAGTAACAGCTGCCTGATATGGATCTCATCCTCAGCCAAGTTTGGACATCTATTTTGCTGGTGCTGAGTTAAAACACAGCCCCGACCTTAAAGCTGCTGCACTGTAAACAAGCAAAGGGAGGAAGGATTCTTAGAATCATATTCTTGCCATCATTTTTCACCAGGAAATTGGGAACAAATGGATGAACTGACTGCGCTGCTCCTGCCCTGTGGGGATGAGCTGATGCTGCTGGGGGTGATGTTTGCTGGGGTGCTTAAAAGTGAGGATCTGGTCTAAATAACCCCGAAATGCTTTCCCTGTCCCTTTTTAAATCCAAATACCATTAGCAGCTGCTGGCTCGGGTTTTGAGGTTTTCCTCCAGAGCCACGAGTAGGCTCATATACTCACAACCATACACCCAATTTCTTATGTCCTTTCTGGTAAAAATAGCCCCCAAAGACCCCAGATAAAGCAGCACCCCCAGTTGTTCCTGCCTGTAAAACTGGGAGCAATAGTTCTTCTCCGAAGAGACAGCCAAAGCCACTGATTCTGACCTAACAGAAAAGATGCTAATTAAACGCTGACCTCCCATATTTTCCTCTTTAGTATATTTAACCTTAAATTCCTTCAGGCACCTCTGGTTCGCTGAAGCTCGTCAAATTAATGCTACCTAATGGGAAGCAGTACGGAATAACAAAGAAGGACTGTCTCCATCTCTGACTCTGTTTCAGCTGCTCTGAACAAAATGAGGGTGATTTTCCTGGATGATCGGGGCATGGATGGGCCCAGCTTGGAGCCAGGGCACTGGGACGCCGACTGTAATTAGCACTTGGGAGCGAAGAGCCCCGATTGCTGGGGATGCTGCTGGGTTAAGCCCTGTGAATTTTGCCACCATGCTGCTAGAGGTGAAGAGTTCGTCAAGGCGCTTCACAGCCTCTATAATAAACCCCCAGTTGCTGGGGAAGCTGGTGGTGCCCGTCTGCCGCAGACCTGTGGGGTGTCTTCAAGCAGGGGGGAGCAGCGACCTGGAGCTGCTGCGAGCCAGGACCAAATCCCAACCCTGACCTGGACTGGGGGGATGTGCCTCATCTGCAACCTGGGGATGAAGCTGAAGCCTGGTCCCATGGGTTTGAGCCTCTGCCCTCGCTCTGCTTTGCTGTCAGTGTGGCAGGGACCCCTGGCCGATCCCACGTGGGGAGGAGGGCTTGGCTCCCAGGAAATCCCAGCAGCTCTCCATTTTCCCAATCCTTCTGCTCTATTGCTATAATAGCAACAATTTGCATTTTTTAGGGCTACTCTCAGATTTTTCCAAAGACAAGGCTGGCTGGGTGTGAATCTGAGAGCTGAACCCTGCATTGCCTTTGGGCTGGCTGGGGCTTGCCCACTCTCCCATAAAGCTGTTCCTCTTTTTTTCCAGCCCAATGTGCCCTATCTTTTTCCCTCCACAGCCCATAACTAGTGCAGAGGAAGGTGCGAGAACCCCTCCCTGCTCTTGGTGGGTTTGTTGCTGGGGGTGCAGGGCTGCGGTGGGAGCAGTTGGGGGTACTGAGGCAGGGGTGATGGGACCACAGGCCTGCAGGGTTCGGCACAGTGGGTGCTACTGGCAGTTGGGTTGGCCTCTGTGCCTTGTTCAGGAGGAAAAAAAGGCTCTTTAGATTTGGGTTTTGTCGCCTGGGAGAGGTGTGTGACAGGAGGGACCCAGGGACTGGCTGGCGGGTGTTTGTAAAACTCTCAGAGATCCCCCTGTGGAAAGAGCTGATGAAATATGAAATTATCTCCTGGAGCTGCCAGTGCCAGGGCAGGGAAGGATTCATCTCCACAAATGCTCCTGCAGCTGCTTTGAATTCACCTCGCTTCTCCTTTTCCCCACGCCGATGCTGCCCTCGCCGCTCCCACGTCCTGCGCTGCCGCTGGCAGGGCTTTGCTCTCCCCACCCTCGGGGAAGGCCATTCCCTCCAGCCCTTCTGTACTGAAGGCCCCGTAGCACCACCCTGACCTCTCCAGCTTTGAGCCTGTTACCTGCTTGGATAGTTTCACGGCATTCGATGTGTGCCGTAACCCCCTGCTCTCTCCCTGCTTGCGCCAGCAGGAACCCATGGGGATGCGGGAACTGGCTCTGGGGGATCCGGCAATTCCCCAAGGCTCAAAACCCAGCAGCTAAGAGAGTTAAGCCTATGTGTGCCACGAGATTTGGGGGTTATGCGTGCATTGATGTTGGGTGGTGTGTTGTGCCTGTGCGCTGCGCCCTCCCCCTGACGTGGAGGGGGTCAGAGGGAAATGTTAATGCAGCTGCAGCATTTGCACAGCAGCAACCGCAGAGGCTCCAGAAATGCGTCCTGCCCCCCAGAAATGGCCTCTCTTGGGGCGACTTCCCCGCTGTGCTGACAAGTGGTGGGGGAGGAGGAGCAGCCCCACGGAGCCCCCGCTCTTATCTGGCGGCGGGAGGCAGATAGGCTGGCACCGCTCCGGCGGCATGTGTGCCGCGCCTGGCTATTTATGGGGCTGAAATCCAACATGTGCGTACGTGCACGGGCCAGGGGCAGAGGGGGCGCTGAGGGGGTTGCTCAGGGGGAGGAGGTGCAAGTTGGCCTTGCAGGAGGCAAGGGCAGGAGGGCAGAGTGTAGCCATAACCCTGCAGCCCCTGGCTGTCAGCTCCTGTCCTGGCGTGGCGGCTCCAGCAGTGCCTGATAGAGGCGAGAGGAGCCTTTATCTCGGTTTCCCCAGTAGCAAATGTCAGTGCCTTCTTTTTAAGCACCCTCTGCCTGGAGAAAGGATGACCTTCCCTCGGTTGAGGTGGATCAGGGTAGGGTTCTTTTAAGTAAGCACCCGTGAGTGCTGAAGGAACTGGCAGACGTCATTGCTGAGCCACTCTCCATCATCTATGAAAGGTCCTGGAGAACAGGAGAGGTGCCTGAGGACTGGAGGATAGCCAATGTCACTCCAGTCTTCAAAAAGGGCAAGAAGGAGGACCCAGGGAACTACAGGCCGGTTAGTCTCACCTCCATCCCCGGAAAGGTGATGGAACA
>BOSO01006829.1:50044-84562 GCA_018403395.1 Gorsachius goisagi | reverse complement strand
GTTTTCCAGCAGATGTCGGGGTGGTTGAAGTCCCCCAGTTGGACGAGAGCCTGCGAGCACGAAGCCTCTCTGAGTTGGAGGAAGAACGCTTCGTCAGTCGGCTCCTCTTGATCTGGCGGCCTGTAGTAGCAGTAACTCTTACTATTTAATAATAACTGATTTCTTCCTTCTTTACTTGATACTATATTGCATTTGTTGATCCTCAATTTGAAGGGCTGTCTCACAGAATCAGAAGGGTTGGAAGGGACCTCAGGAGATCATCTAGTCCAACCCCCCTGCTCAAGCAGGGCCACCTAGAGCATGTTACACAGGACTGTCTCATTTTAGTAATCATCACTGTTAGTTCTTCACAGGTGTTATGTTTATGTTTTGCTACAGGTATCCTCTGTAAGGTTTTGATGTTATTTGTGTCCCTTTTATCAGATTAATACACTTTCTCACAGATTTTTTTTGTTTGTTTTTGTAGTGTTAAAACAGTCTCGAGTCTTAAGAGTGCCAGCTCTGATTTTGGGATTATGGAATATTTCCTGTCTTTTTGTAAGAGCTGTACTACGGTGAGCACAGGCAACTCTTCTTTATGCCTCCTGCAACATCTTATTGAAAATACCAGTCAAGCTCATCTACTAAATAATCTGTCATCTGTAACAGGTTCTCTGAGTCTGCTACGTGCCAACAGTGTTTTTAAGAATTCTGATATAGCAGCAACTGCTTTTTCCTACAAAATTTTGCTGTATGTACACAAAAGGACGAGAGGATCTGAACTGTTTATCAAAGTCCCAGTTCAGGAAGTGTGGGGTTTATAGCTGGGACTTGCCAAAATTACCAAGGAGCTCTACAAGTATGTGAAGGTGAACCCTAACTGACCATGTCTGTGTTCGAGGGCCACCTACAGCAAGTCTTCAGTCAGGTCCTGAAGCACCTCCTTTCTCGAAATCTCATGTCTCCTCTATTTGTTTACTGTGGAACCAGAAGTGGGAACTCCCCATTTCAAGAAAGTGCCCAGATGACCGTCTGCTATAGAATCATAGAATCGTTTAGGTTGGAAAAGACCTTTAAGATCATTGAGTCCAACCATTAACCTAACCCTGCCATCCCACCACTAAACCATGTCCCCAAGAACCACGTCTACCTGTCTCAGCCTGCTTTTTTTCCTGAAAGAATTGTTCTGTCACGTTTGTACAACAGGTATAGATGAAAATCTTTTGGGGGAGGGAGTCCTATGCGAAAAACAACGGAAATACTCTTTATTGGTAGCAGGGGAACAAAAGCTGCTTGTCTTGAACTATTAATTCATTTATTAGCGGCATTAGCTTACCTCAGCAACCGTCAATACTCAGGCTTCTCCTACCAAAACTGGAGTCTGGATTGCAATGCTAGTGGAAGTTTGAAGTACTGCTGGAGCTGCTGTCAAGGGAACTCTGTGCTTGAACTTCTTTTATGCCATTATTCTTGTTGGACAAAACTATTGGGAAAACTGTGAATTCTGAAGAGGCTTCTGTTTGTGCTGCTAACTGAGACCCTCGTGAGAGGACTTTTTTTTTTTTCCTTAGTGTTTTGTTGTTGTTCTCGGTAATCAAAGGAAGGGGAAGGAAACTCTTAACTTTTTCTCACAGCAAATTGTACCAGTAAGGATACTTGTTTTTTGGAAATGTATTGCGTATATGTTGTATAACTACAGGTAGTGTTCAGATAGGCACTTTCTGGGCAGGTACTTTCATTATAGATTTTTCTCTGGATCAGTATAGCTTATATTGGATAAATCACAGCAGTTTTAGCCTTATCTTAAACAGATTTTTAAAAAAAACCTCTAAATCCCTTATAAATGATACCTAATTTACCCTAATTTGTTCACTGTATGAGCAAATTTTTCTTGTCAGACCACAATTCTAAGTGCTCATTTTTATGCTATATTGTTCGTACAAAAATTTCACAGGGTGCTTTACAAACAGATGAGGTATTCTCCCTCTCCCTTCATAAATCTTACCTGACTAATATACTTTGTTAGACCACGTACAGAGTTGAAAAAAGAAATGAGGGGCTCTTGGGCACAGAGACACTTTCTCAGGTCTGAAATGCCAAGGTTTTATTTCAAAATTGAAGGGGAGCTTGCCTGTCCCAAAGCTTATTTTCCACTATATTAATTAGTCTAGTAATAGATTTTTCTCTCCTTTGCAAGCCTTGCCTTGGCTCTGTCTTCATCTGTAGACCATCCTCTCTGCAGCAAATTACTGATGCTTATTTGTCATGCAGTAGTTACTCTGTGTGCAGCAGTTTACACAGCATGTAGCGAGTATTTAGCCTACAGTTGTTAAAGATTTATTCAAAAGTATTGTTAAAAATGTATTCAACTTCTCACTTCCTAAAATTTTCTTCTACAGGGCCTGTCCTTTATATGTTGTCAGTCCCAAACCCAGGGTGCCTATTTAAATCAACTGCTTGGGAGCATTATTCAGCAATATTTTGGACGATTTCTGCCGCCTTCTCCGACTGTGCTTGGGGCCGGACAGCATCCTATGCTGACTGCCTTATGCAGTTCCATTACAGCCCCCCAGATGCTCCGTCTACGGAAAACCACTCTGCATGTCATAAAGTAAGGACCAGAGAAGTAAAAAACCTTCACTTCTTCAAATTTCACAAATAGCTAATGAGAAAGGGAATGCCACTGGTTTCCTCCCAGTTAACTGGTAGTTTGGCTGTGGTAAGAGCCTGTAGGTTGCTGGGCAGGGAGCAAAGGAAGGACAATGTGTATACCCGGGGAGAGTAAAGTTGGGAAGACCTGGAGACTAGTGAGTCCTTGAGGATAAAGGTCCTAGTCTATATGAAAAAATATTGCATGGAGCCACATGAAAAGCAAATATTTTTCTAGAAAAATTACACTGTGATATGCATCGTCGTGCGCCTGTGTCTCAGGCTGTGTTTAGGGTCACAGAGATGTAATGCTTACAGGTGCCACAGTTACCTAGGCATGGGAGGCCTCATTGTTCTGTAAGCGTCAGGGTATAGATAGGTATGCCAGCTGCCCAGGGGAAATGGAAAATTTGGGGTGTGGGAAGAGGGAGATGTAGAGGCAAGGAGAGAGTAGTTGCGTTCACTGTGCTGTCTGTCACTGCTCGCAGGATGTTAACAGCAGCTATAAGTGCTGGGTCTCTGCTGCTGAAAGGCCAAAGCTTTATGTACTGCAGAATAGGGAACAATCTGTACTTCTTGTCTATGTTGGGAGGGGAATTAAACCCCCTTAAATATAAGATGATTGTTTATATCCAAAGTAATTGTATTTTTCTGTGTTAAAGAGTGTGTATACAAGTTAAGAGAATTTCAGTGTTGATCTCAGTTAAATGTTATAGGCAATCCCATAAGTAAAGCCTGTATTGTCGCATATTGAAGGAGTGAATTAAGATTTCCTACTCTTATTTCTGACGTGTTTTTAACTTACGAATACTCAAACTTTATCATCTCAAAGTTATTTGTGAATGCATGCATGCATGTCTGAATTTTAAGATTGATAGTGGAAAGTAAGTTCTGAAAGTGTAGTGGCACTTGGTGACTTGTAAGCCGTGAAATGTTCTTTAGTGATCTGGGAAGAATACCTCAGAACTGAGTGGCAGTCTGATGAACAAGCTGTTAGGTGGTCAGGAGGCAGTCAGGAGGTCCATACATAAATACGCACAGGGTCTGCTAGCCGTTTTGGTGTATGAAAGCTGGTGAATATCTTGCTGCTGCATGGAGGAAATTGAACCACGTGATCAGGGCTGTATTACCCAGGTCAGAGAACTGCTTTAGTGGAAAAGCACACCCCCCACCCCAAAAAAAGAAATGAATGTGAAATTTTCATTGTAAATTAACGTAGTAGAAGATTTCAGAGCTGCTAATATTAAAATGAGTAAGACCACATGATACAAGGACGACAGAAGTAAAGCGTTACGACTTTCATTTGCCAAGTTATACCAGTGCTCTGAAGCTGTGGAATGAAGTGCTCGGATCTCTGAAAGCCAGGTTTCATTTGAAAGTCAGGTTTCATTTGAAAGCTGCAGAAGCACACCTGAGTAAGTTTTTAACAAGGATGGTGGTTTTTAACTGATGCATTGCTCAGTAAACATGCGTGCCTTTTTTGGGTAGCTAATGGTACCTAATATTAAATATCTAAGAAGTTATTTTGCAGCTTTTGAGAATGCTCTTGCTGACTGATGAATAAATGCTGTGTGCTTTTTACCTGCACTTTTCTGTCCTGAAAGCTTCAGTTTAAACTTGCTGTCTTCAGATTTCAGTGAAGTCATCTGTAATGTCAAACTAACAATAGTTCAGAGTTTTGTATCCTTCTGTGGAAAAGAACAAATCGAGCCATTCAAATGGGAACATTCAGTGTTCCTGATGTCAAAATTTACTTTTGTTGCAGACTGACAGGTCTCCTTTTATCTCTGTGACAAATTTTATACTGGATATGATTGTGTTAATTGTGATGGAGCAAAAGCAGACATTGGCTGTCCCGTTACAACATAGCATTGGCAAAAATAAAATAACAGCACCAGTACAACAGCAGAGCTGTTATCCACTGACAACCCAACTTGTTATGAAAGCACATAAAGTTGAAGAAAGTAACTGAACATCAGTTGTATTTTTGGATGTTGGTTTAGGGTTTTAGAATCTTGATTCCTTCATTTTTTTCAGTTATTTTATGAAGCTGCCTTTATATTTTAACTTTTATAGTCACACTTGGCTTTTTAACCACAATTATGATAGCTGCTATTTCTCACTTCCCTCAACAGAAGAGTCAGAAGGCATCACTGTCCTCTGGTAAACTGGGAGTCTTTTCTAAGGCTAAGACAAATAGAAGCCATTAGTTGAGCCTAGATAAAGATAGAAATCTATGTAATAGGCCTCCTGCTGAAATATCACAAAGTTATTTTAAGGTGTGTGCTGCTCGCATTGAATGGAAAAAAACCACAAATTATAGACTCTGTTTTCGTTTTCTTTGTCTTCCCAGTGAAAACTTCATGCAGTTCAAAGGTAACGCTCCACCTCCTCGCTTGGCCTCAGTTCTTGCTTTCATTCTCGAAGTACTTCAGAGAACCCAGAGCGCTGAACTATGTGACATGGACTTATTTCTCCCGGCCGTGTTGAAATGCATGGTGTTGGTTAATGAGCTACAAGGTGAGCTGCTCGTTTGCCTTCGATACTTCTCTGCATGCCTGTAAGACTCCTGTACTGCTGAGCATCTTTCATTTCATGCCAGTGTTTAAGACTCTTAGATGAGGTGAATGA
This sequence comes from Gorsachius goisagi, assembly GCA_018403395.1. Lineage (NCBI taxonomy): Eukaryota > Metazoa > Chordata > Aves > Pelecaniformes > Ardeidae > Gorsachius > Gorsachius goisagi. The sequence goes on along the minus strand of BOSO01006829.1, from coordinate 79,303 downwards.
GATGCTTTGGCCAGATAAACTGGACAAGGTTTCTTTTTTCATTAACTGGGCTGCGACTTCTGTCCCCAAGAGGCAGAGAAGCCCTGCCTTGTTTCGCGCTCTGGTCAACCAATGATCAACTTCTCAGGAATCTGAAGAGCATTTACTTTTTCCTCATCCTTCCCATCTCGTTTCTCTCAGACTTTGTAACTATGGAAGTTTTCTTGCACCTAAAGGTTTGAGACCAAGCAAGACTAGTGTATGTTCTCCCCACGGAGGCATTATAAATGGATGAAAAATAGCATGTTGCTCTCTGAAGGCATCTTTGAGCTTGCCTTCTTCTTTTAGCAGGCTTTGTTTGGTAGTGAGAACTTCTTTATTTTTAGCTTCTTAAAAAACAAAGCATTCCTCTGTTCACCCCACAGTTGTATAACAAATGTGCATGCGTGCCTAAGCTCAAAATTTCCACTTCTTGCTGCCAGTAGAGGCATTAAGCAAAATGGGCGTTCACCTCTGACTTCCCCTGGGCATTTTGTCTAATAAAGTACTTTTTGATTTGGGTTTATAAAAGCTTCAAGGACGAGGTATGCTTAGGAAATGAGCTGAATCATCACACACACACCTTTCTCCCCCCTTTTGCCATCATAGCCATATCTGCCTGAAGCTGAAAGTACCCAATGCGGAGCAAAATGAGCTGAGTGTCTTCTGTGGCTGTGGCCACCAGCTCACTGCTCACCTAGACAAGGGCTCCACCACAGCCTTGTAGTAAAGTCCTTGCAGCCCCATCCTATCTTTATAAAGGAAGAGCTGTATCTTGCAGCTGGAATATTTATTTGGAAACAATTAAAGGGAAGAAAATAGTGGGAGTTTATGGGGGTTTTTCCCCACTTAAAAAAAGAGGGAGGTAGGGTGGAATTCAGAACAATATACACCATTGAAAATGAGGAGTAAATCTGTATAGCTTTGGGCAGGATATAATGCCATGACTGCTTTTCTTTAAATCAAATAGGATTAAAGAATACAAACAGAGCTTAAAACTTAAATGAAATCTGTTTCCACTAAGTGTGTGTCTCTTTGCTTTGACTTAAGGAGACCACAGTGTACTTAAAAATCTGTATGTTTAAAGGATAATAGTGGTGAAAATAAGACTTTTGCATAAATCTGCGATTCATTCTATTCTTATAGCCAATCTACCTAACTGCTCTCACAGTCATTTCCCTTGCATCAAAGTAAGATAAAACCTTTTTTTTTTCTCATTTAAAAATTGTAATCTTCATGAAAGACATTCTCCAGATGGTCAGTTCAAGAGCTCTGTGTGAATCTTCTGATTTTTCTTTTTCAGTTAAAAAAATATCTACAGACATTGTACAGTACATGGTAGAAGGCTGCCAAGCAGGGTCAGGAGAAGAACGTGCCACCCAGCTGACTTCTGTGTTTAGGTAACCGGAAAATATGCCGACTGGCAGTGAAGCTACTGCAAGCCAATTGACAGCAAACATGTTTTTTTAAATAACTAATTATCCTTAACATACAGCATTGCTGCTTGTTTATGGTATTTAAATAATGGTGCTTTTGGCACTGGTTTTAAACATAGCTTGGCCAAAAATCCAGAGCAAGAAAGTAGAAGAGGTATAATCATACCTGCGTTCTGAGGGATTAAGTACTATTTTGAAAGGTATATAGTAGATATATGCTATATATCTAGGTATATCGTGTATATATATATACTGCTGCTGCAGTGGGAAGAACTCCTCGTGAACGCGGATGGTCAGTGTCAGGTGCTGTGAAAGATGTGCCTGCCTAATTTGAAGTGTATATAACAGAGATCGAATCCTCATACAAGCAGCTTAGCTTTTGGTTTTTTTGATTGATTTTATTTTGTGACAAATAAGTGATAGTTTATAATAAACTATATTTATTCCGTATCTCTGCAAAAACGAATCCCATTTCTCACTGCTGCATGACCCGAGACCTGAAGATGTTTTGCAAACCTAAGCACTGCTGCTGTCTTGGGTCATGTCTTAGATGAAAGCTCCAGAGAGACTCGCTGAAATAAGAACAGGTGTCCGTGGGCCTGCCAGTCTCCCCATGCGTGGTACATCCCTTTTGTGGGATGTTTCATCCCTAGGATGTGTTACTGCTGATTTGCATGTAATCTGTGATCTTACAGGCCCCAAACCCCGAGTAAGACAAATGGGTGCACTTCCATCCAGTGGTCTGCCCTGCCTAAGGTCTGATGGAGCTTTTTAAGAAATGCCAATGTGATTTCTGCAGGCTTGAATCTAGATCTCTTGTTTTGCTGTTGTTTGGGTTTTTTAAAAAATTATTATTATTTTTTATTAAATAATAAATACATGTTTTAGTTTTGCTTTCAGCCACGTTACAAAGCAAAGTGCTCAGGAACAGGTCAGCCCTGGTGGAAACGGCAGCAGAATCTGACAATTTGTACAAAACTAAACGTGTGAGGTTTTTTTAGCATTCGCCTTCAAAAGCACGGCTTCATTTAGAGGAAGTATTCCACGTAGAGTATTCCAGTGTAACAATACAAAAATTGCCATGCAGCCAGATTGCTTGTTCTGATGAGACTCTTCAGTTGTTCTTGGCATGTTCTCTGCATCTAGTTCTGACCTTGCATTAAATGCCTCTGTGTCCCCCTCAGGCAGTTTATCCAGGAGTATACTGCCGTGTATGATCACCGGGTTTTCAGCATACTGGAAACAGTGGCAGTCTTGGATCAGATGTTCGTTACCAGCCTGATTCCCACAATCACACAGTCTCTGAAGGATTCAGAGCACAAACAAGGTCTTGGAAGAAATGCTGCACAGAGGTTTGATTTTTATTTAATATTGTTTTTTGACAATGAGTGGTAGAGGTTTATTCTCTTGAAAGAAAGCGATGTTAGACAGCAGCACAGGCACTCAAAAATGAGTGATTTTTAAGTGTGCTCAACCAGAAATCTCCCTTTGCTTAGGCCTTCCATGGTTTTAAGCCATCAATATTGGCTAAATATTTCCAGAGATGTTTTGACGCTAGGGCTACAGACTCCAGTAGAATTTCTGTGAAGCAGGGTTGGCTCTGCTCACTACACTCTATGTTGCAAAACAAAATAAAGAAAGAAGAATTCCTGCCCCAAACAACTTTCCTACCAGTCCCTGTTTTAGAGGACTTTATGGGTCATATTTAAAATTACAGTATAATCAGGTATGGTCTGAGATGCTCAGAAAAGAAAGACCCATGGCTTAATTTCAAGAGTTCTCTCATAATACAGACATACGAGAGTGGTGGGTGTCCAGAAAAGGCTGGCCCCCTCTCTCTGATTGGCACAGTAGGCTCACGCTTGCTCCCTTTGCCCCCAAGAGCTTAGGACAGAAATATTTGACTTGAGTCCATCTGGCGTTAGGAGGAGGCAGTGGCAGATGAGGTGAGCAGCTCTGCACAGATGGTGGCACCGCCGGGTGCAGATGCAGCAGTGAAGTTTCAGCACCTATATAATATAAATGCTGTTGTAAAACCCCAGGAAGCTCTGCCCAGCGCAGCACCCGAGCCAAAGGGACTCCTCTGGTTCGTTCTGCTTGCTAGAAGGCTGGCCCTTGACCCTCGTGTGGTCTGGGCAAGGAACTGGCCTCGGCATTTGCATTAATGCATGCACTGGGACAACTCAAAGGGCAAGGTCCTGGTCACGCCTCGAGCTGGAGAAGTTTTGAGGTGCGCATCAGCCTGGCCTGGGCTATAAAAAAACCCAAGAGACGGTAAAGGGTAGTCAAAGGCTATTAATTTTCCATTTAATGAAAAATACATTTAACTCAGTTGTAATTACATTATTCACTTTTTATTATCCTCTACCAAGAAATAAATTTGCTTTTATTTAAGGGAATTCACCTGAAGTCAGACTGAAGAACCATTAGGAGCAGGATTTTCATGCTATTTGCTTTTGATATTTTGATAATGTATTTCATAGCCAATCTTTTTTTTTATATATACTGTTAATAAGGTAAAATTCATCCCTTTACCTATGACATATGAAAACAAAACAAAACAGGTTGTTTGACCTTCCTGAAATATATGCTTGGAGCTGTGCTTATAGTAGTGATGTCCAGTATTATTATTGCAAGGAGCTAGTATGAAAGCGGCAGTTTTGTTTCTCACATTAACATTTCATGAAAAAAACATATAATTAGAATAGACCTAAATGTCAGCAGCAGTACTTTAACAATAATTATACTGTCTAGGTTGGAGAGTATTAGAATGAACTTCAGGTGAAAAGTCTTGCCAATGCATAAGCACTCTTCTGGAAAACCCACTTAAGTGACAGCCCCTTTCTGAATTCCAGGTTTATTTTAAAGTGGTTGAAATCTGTGTCAGTGCCAGTCTGCACCCTGCTGCCTGTGGCTCACATCACAGTGCTGCAGCATGAGTCACAGGGAGCTTTCTAATGCAGAAATCAGATGGCAAACGTGATGAAGCCTGAATGCCAATCCCATCTAAGCCTTGGAAACTCCATGTTTTAAAATGTAAAAAAAAAAAAAAAAAAAAATCTATTTCACAGCTTTTTACTAAACAAATAAACTTCTAAGCATCTTCACTCCACTTGTAGCCATAAACAATGCAATCCTTATTCTTCTTCCAACCTGGCCAGGCGAAGAATTCACAGCAAGTAAGGCAGTTGAACTAATGGGGGGGCAGGAAGAAAGTTACTGTGTTTTAATATCCCAGTATGTAAACAATGTGCTTGGGAATTATGTGCTTTTACTCCTAGGATGTGTGAGATTGTTTAAGTAACATGTTACATTCTTTTGGGTTTTTTTTCAACAGAGAAGCCTATAAAAGACTCTTATCTCACCTCACAGAGGCTGGACAAGAAGAGATACAAAAACTGGAACATGAGACAGGTTAGCAGTGTGCTGGTGATTAATCATTTCCTTTTGAGTGTTCCGACACTGTCGGTACTTACTTAGAGTGCACTCTACAACACACTAGCCCAGTTCTTTATCTTTACAATGGCAATACATTTCTCAATTTTGTGGGGTCCCCCCCAGTAATGTATTAATTTTAATAATTTGTGGTATTTGAATGTTGTCATGCATATGAAGTGTAACTCTCAATATCCTGTTGAATGGCTATTTGAAAGATACAGCAAATCTATTAAGTGTTAAAATGTCTGTATGAGCAGAGCCTGTATCAAAACATAGGAGGCAGGATTTCAGAGAATCAAAGTAATTTCACAACTCAATTCACATTGAGCGAGACCTGACTCTCTTAACACTGTATGTTTGAAAATCTTATTCAGTGTGTTCTTAAGAAAATCATAACTTTGTAATTTCTAATTTATTATTTTAGTAGGAGGAAAAAAAGGTGATCTCTACTACTGAACTTGTTGAATGCAGTGCATTCGCCAGGAGCTGTGCCAGTATGGTAGAGCTATCATTTGTGAAGAGAGGGCTTGTGTATGTGTTGCACAAAATGTATATAGCTGTCTTAACCTTCCACCTGTATTAAAACATTAAAGTCTTTCAGAGTCCAGTGTAAAATCTCTTCTGTTGTCATTGTGGGCGATATGCGAAAAGGTAGGCTCAGATTTCCTGTCCTCTTCAATACTATTTTCTTAAAATTAATCCATAACTTACAGTGATCCCACCATTTTTTTATTAGCCATGACACTGTTAATTATCCATTTAACTTAGACAAGGTGTGAATGGTCTGAGAAAAAAGGAGAGAGGACTTCCAAAGACTTTTAAAGAAAATATTTGTTTGGGGAATTTATTCCATTGCTCATAGGCTATGCATTATTTCTGTTTGCCTGGAAAGCTTGTTGGCTCTTCCAAATATTTTGCTGTGGTATGGATTATCTTTTGGGTCTTTCCAGGACAGGTCTAGCTCTGTAACTTTTTCTACTTTTTTTTTTTTTTCCTAAAGTTCTCAGGAAACTTTCGTTAACACCTGTGGCATTCACACTTTTCACTTCCCTCAATAACCTGTATTTCTGAAAGTGCTCACTGGACTTTGGGAGTCATAAGTTTGCCCCTAATGGCAACACTGGTGAACAGGCTGCTTACTTATTCAAATTTTAACTTTGCAACATTAATGGGAAGGAAAGATTATTTTTGTGTCTAATAGCTCCACAAAAATATCCCTAAAACCTTGTTCAGAGCAGCTTCTCTTTCATTACACTGATCTTACCAAGAGGAACTAGATAATCTTTTTGCCTAAATTGGCTACCGTTACTTCAGATCATGCAGTAGCTAAAAGCCTCTTTAGGCTACTTAATAGTGCAGAACGTGGAGGTTCTTTTCATTATGGAGGTGACTTACTGAACTTTCATTGCAGCTTCTTGTAAGCTCCCATACCTGGGAGGAGTTTTAATTCATCTCAAAGAGGATTGTGCTTCTAAAAAGCTTTTTTTAAAAAAATTTAATAAATAAAACCCCTTCTCCAAAAGGGATAAATGGAGATGTCTTTGAAATTTGAGTCCTACCACACAGTAGCTTATAGAACAGATGTCTCTCTTACTTTCTGGAGGTAAAACCTTTGACTTTTAAAGGATAGAGCAGATATTATAACAAAACATTTAACGATGTGTTTAGTAGATTGTTAAAGACATATTTAGTACTATCTATAGTGGCTGGAAGTTTCTGAAAACACAGAGCTTTATGTAAATCTGTAACAGCTCCTGGTGCATGAGAAACTAATTTAAACAGTCTGGAAATAATCATTCTTCTCTGACAAAAAGTTAACGCGAACAGAAATAAAGCATTTCGCATCGTATTCATCAACCACTGCCAAATGGGCAATCTGGTTTAGTCTAATTATTGGGTATGGACAGTTGCAGATGTGACTGACAGCTCTGATGATACTAACAAGATGAAGGCTTGCAGAGTGTTAGTCTAGACTGACTTACCAAGGATACACCAAAACAACAGTCCAAAATCAGTTAGGAGAAAAGAAGAAACTAAGTGCTGGATTTAAGTACAATATAGAAAAAGTAAAGACTGAAAGCCACTCATGAACTAAAAGAAATGATGTATTATGTCTTAGTAGATGCTGTCTGTATGAAGGGGACTTAGGACAATGAACATTATTTAACTGAAACCTTTCTGTATTATTTTATACATGAACAGTTTGGTTTAAAAACAGTACAAACGTTTAGCTTCCTTATACGATGCACAGAGAACTGCTTAAGCTAAAGAGCAGGAGCTCCTGGAAAGCTTTTACACTGGTTGCCACCACCAACAGGAGCAGTTCCTCTGTGTAGATGCAAAGTCTGCCTCTTCACTTTGCTTAATAAACAGAAGGATAGAGCCTTGCTGTAACTCAGGTAAAGAGGGGGTCTGAAAATAAGCCTTCCACCTGCTGGTAAGTGGTGTCCTTGAAAGGGAACTCATCCCCTGCCAAGCTTGCTTTCCTTGTCTCCTGCCACCAAAGCCTCACCCCCATGGTCATTTGTGCCAGGCTGAAATGGGTGGGGGTGTACATTGGACCCTGTATGCAGAGGAGAAGTATGAAAGCAGAAGCAACTGGGCTGTTCTGCCAGGAAGCGAGAGCCCGGCAGCATGGAGCTTGGCTCTGTGGCAGCTGAAAACATCACTGTAGATACTTGAGCATGCAGTGACTTTGGACAGGGGCTAAGAATTATTTTGAGCACCTCAGTCACGCCCTAACGTTAAACTGACTTACACCTTACTTACTTATAAGTCTGAGTGAGTCTTCCTGCCAGTTTGTATGGATGCTTTGCAAGCATTTTAGATCTTAAAGATTAAGTTAAAATGTAAACCAGTAGACACTTCTGGTATTACTAGTCAGTCGTGTACTAACCCAAGGCTCACAGAGAGATCACAGTCTCCTTGCATATTGAGTGTCAGTACCAATACCACTGGTATTTGGACAGACAGACGTCAGTGCAGCTCTGCTCCTTTTACCCAGCTCATTCAGGCTTCTGCATCCTCATGCAGACTTGGAGCACCAGCGCTGCCAAGAACACTCCTGGGTCCTTCCTTCGTTCCCTTCTTTTCAGCCAGCACCTGCCCACATGCCCCACCCAACCAGGCAAGTGCTTCTGCTCCTGATGTAGGTGACCCAGCTCTGTCCTAAACTGGATGTCATAAGCCAACCCTGATGTTGTCAGGCCTTCCTCTCCAAGGCTTGCATGCTTAGGATCCTAAACAACTAAGAAACAGCTTCTGAAATAGAAAAATGTATGTCTTTTATGCTGGAATAGAGAAGCAGGCCTGTGGACTTCCTCTTTCCAGGTTCTGCCTGTCTGTTGTAATTGCACCGAAGTGGAGCTGCCCATAGCACGTGCTGCTTACGGAGTCAGTTAAGGAACCTTGATATCCATCCACCCAGATGCACCGCATTTCCCTCAGGAAACAGAGAAGAGGTTTTATCGTGCTCTGTTTTTCCTTCTTTCGATAGCTTCTGAAAATTATGTATGCATGGGTATTTTCAGTTTAATCATATTTTATAATTTTTAACTATTACTTAAAACTCAAATTCTGTGTAATCAGCCCATCTGTTAGCAATGGTTATAAAATTATGTTGACGATTAAAAATCTGATGCAGTGTCAATATGTCCTAGCATAATTAAGCGTGTTTTATGATGAATGACTAGGATATGGCTTTTGTCTACTTGAGCAGCTTTAAGATGGTGAACCTTTTGCAGGCTTAATGTACGAAATGGGAAGGTATGCATCAAACAGACAAGCAAACAAAGCCAGTTATAAAACTCAGGTCCTCTATTCATAGATGTGGCATCTTTGCAGGCCTTGGAAAAGGCCAGCAGGGTAATTCCAGATCTCACAACCAAATTCACTGCATTTTTCAGTCCATCAAACGCTATCTTGGATCTACTCTCCTCCCTGTAGAATGTCACCCTAACAGATATTAAAAATTCAAGTTTGCTAAATTCATAATTCATTTTAGAAGGGGCCAGTGTGACCTGTATTGGCACTGGTGGAAAAATTAGCACAACATTCATTTACATGAACTGATGGTATTGCTGAAAATACTTCCTCTCTTCTTCAGTATTTGGAGAACTGCAACACAGCCTACTCACCCGCAGCAAGAGTTAACAGGCGTTTTAATTCTGGCATTACTGTGAAACAACTATATATAATCATCTCGATTGGAAAACCATTCTTTATGTGGACACTTTTTTCCCCCTTTAAAATGTGTCCTTGGGGAAAAAAAAATTTAAAAAGCCCGTTTTGCAAAAATTAAACTGTATAAGCCCTTTATATAGTCTGTGTGCTAAACTTCCTGCAAAGCCTTCCTCCCTGACAAACTCTGCCTGCAGATGAAGTGTTTTAACCTTGCCCTCTTAATTTATTCTACATTCTAATTTTCAATAAACAGATGCCGCCTCTTTTTGCACTTGTTTTCACATTGTTCCACATTCTGCCTGTGTTGTTTCTGCATGTGTGAATATTCAATTATCTATTTCTCCGTGATTCTGCAACTGATGTACTAAATGTCTGTACAGGGTTGGGGGAGGGTAACCGGGGAAGGCAAAACTTAGAGGAAAGGAAGTTACAGGAGTTTGAACTATTCTAAGAGCCAGGTACTTTCCCTGAAAGCTTGCTAATTTAAGAAGAAAAATCACAAGCCACAACTAGAAAAGCAGGGGTAGCAGAGTTGCTGCACGCTGCTTCATAGCGTGTAACTGTTTCTTTGGTCGGTGTTTGGGTGTGGAACGCTCCATAGAGGCCAGCGGGGCAGAAGAAGCTGTTGGCGCTGCTGCTACTGGAAACGGTGTCTTTTTTGGATAAAAAAGCAGAAAGCAGCTGATTGCCATTGTGGTTATTTACAGCTAGGAAGAGCTGATAACTTATCTTAGGACTCAAAAGCAAAGGATGCTCTATAAAGGATGAAATATTACCCTTCATGGGAATGGCCCAAAAAAGGAGATCATGGGACAGGCATAAAAGTACAAAGGATCTCCAGACCTTGTGGCCCAAAAGCCTAGTTGGAGATGTGAGTAGCTTTAATCTCTAAATCTAAGGAAATGCACAGAACTCTACAGGTAATAACTGCTGCTGTGTTGTTCACTTGTAAGGATTTCCTGGAGCACGAGGGAGTTCTTACCGGTTGCAGCCTGCGCTGTTGCCTTGCAGGCTCCCAGCTGGGAAGCTGAGTGTCTTGGGTAGGCAGCTGCGCTCTGCGCTGATCTGACTCTGGTAACTGAACCCTCAAGCGGGGAAATATTTTTATTATGGATAGCTTCAAGGCTCTGTGGAAAAACTGAGCTCAACTGCACTTTGGTGGTTCAAAGTGGTAGGCTAGGCAGGGTTCAGAGGTTTACATTTGCCAAAAATGGTACAAAATTTAGAACAGCAGAGGCGGATCTGGAGCTCGCATGCAGGAGCCTGTAGCTGGTGCAGTTTCAGAAGGCAGGGATACTAAACAGAAAGATGGCAGGGCAAAGACACAGCGACTCAGAAGCTTCAGCTCTCTGGGCAGCCTTTGCCAGCAGGACTCCCAGCCAGCTGTGGCCAGGAGATGAAGCCCAGCCTTGCTCTCCCACTCCCTGCGCCTCCTTGGTAGAGACCCCTCAGCCAGAGCAGAGCCCCCACTGGCACCAGCATGCTCTCTGCCTGCTCTTGCATCCACACCCTTCTCTTTTCTTACCTGACAATAAATAACTATTCTTTTGCTCACGTGGCAAGGGCTACATGGCATTTCCTGACTTCAGGTGCAGCAAAGCACCCCCATCTCTCCCATAGGTCCTGCAAAAAAAAGCAAAAAGACCCAGATAGGAAAGTGCGGTACAACAACTTAGGGGCTAAGAGGTTGCCATGAGAGACTTCTCTGTAATCACTGGAGCCAGATGATTAAGAGCCAGAGCAGAATCCTGGCACTAATATGAGCATATGTGTTGTCCTGAGGCTCTGTGGCTGTGGTACCCTTAACTAATGTAATGCACTCGCGCAGCTGTTTAAAACTGCTATTCACCAGTACAGACAATTGGTGATACCAACCGGAACCGTAAAAGTGTTGAAAGGGCAGAACAAACATGATAAATAACTTTCTTGCCACACACTCCTGCCTTTCAGTCCTTGAAGAGGCACAGGCTGCTTTGCAGAAGGAAGCTGCCCCCCCCTCCGCTGCTCAAAGCCCGGCCTCTGTCACAGCTTGCTGCCGCCGCTCAATAGCCGGCCAGGTCCATCATAATCCCTTGCTCACCACAAGGAGCGGTTTAGAAATTATTTCATAGCTACAGCTGTGGTAAGCTATGAGGCCTAGGAATAAAAGCCTCAAAACTAAGTTGGGACATACAAAGCATACTTTGCACTATTGCCTGGCTTTACAAAGGCCAAGAAATGAATTCTCCCACCACCTGGGAAATAGCAAGTTCTGCACCCGGAGCAGAAGCTGCTCACTCACCTGGTGTGGTACCTCCAGGATGAGGCTCAAAGCCCCCAGGGATCACTACACTCACCTTTTGATTATTTGGCCACCCTCCTCTTGAGAACGACGCATGTAACACTTGCGTCCCTGCAAGTCAGGCATAAGTAGAACTTCAAATACTTGCCAGGCTTGGGCCCTGCAGCCCATACAGGAGAACAGTCAGATTTTTAAAGCGTAAATGGCCTGTTCGGAGAGCTGGCCCTTGCATGCCAATTTCCAGGAGATCAGAGGAATAAAACCAAAACCAAATTCCTGATGCACAGCCTATACAGGCTTGCTTTGCGTGCAGAGGGAGACACTGCCAGCACTCAGGTTGGTGTGCCAGGCGAAGACACTGCAGCTGCAGCTCTGCTCCATGCAACAAGAGTGAGAAAGCTCAGCAAAAAAACCCACAAAACTTTCTAACCTGAAAATTACTGGAAAAGGAAAGGCGATGTTCCATGAGTACGCTGCCCAGCTGGAGATGGAAATAGTGGTAGAGTTGTCCCCCCCATATCACTAACCAGACCCTTAAAAGTTAAAAGATGCATTTGATTTGGAATCACTGCTCACTGGACGAAGTCAAAGCTGTTCCTGTCCAGCAAGCGCAGGCTATTGCTGGGGCACATTCTGCACCTGGCATTTGCATGAGCGTCGGTAGGAATTTCATAGGTCTGCTCAGATAGCACAGTGGCAGGGAACAGATCAGTAGGTAAAGCAGAGAAGTGCAGAGTACCCGTAAATCATAAATAGAGAAAGATTTAATTACATGCTTGGTTAATATTTACAAACATCGAAGTTGTTGTTAGATATGTAAATAAAAGATGGAAATAAGAGACAGGGGCTGCAGTAGCCAAGCAAAGCCAAAATATAACAGGTTAGGGTATTTATTGTGAACTGGCATATGCGTGGAGTATGGGATGGAGAGACCCTATATAAACTGAAAGAATAAATAAATAAATATTGACATTGTTCTACACCTGTTTAGCCTCTGGAGACCAGTGATTTGAGGGACCATATGTTGGACAAAATGAGACTGTTCGTTGATAATTGTAAATGTGATGACCCCTTGCAAACTGGATATTAAAAATATTAAGTAAATGGCACATTTTAATTATACAGTAAAGAGGCTGTTCTCCATCGTTAAAAGACTGCAGCTGTCAGGAAGAATTGATCATATGACAGAAGGTAACATTTATTTGATAGTAGACCTTGGTAAATGACATCCCAAATGAACCTTAGATTCTCAGACAAGCACATTCAGTTCAGACTTGGGTTTAAACATTCGCTTCGGTGTCTTTGTCTTTCAGCTGAGACAATTTTTATCTATTCCCCCTATACTATAAGGGCTTGTTTTTATTTTTGTTTTAATCTGCTTTGCAGTATTTAAATTTCAAATGAAGTATTAAATGAGAAACTGTAAATGATGGAGTTTAGAATTGGAAGTCAACACATTTGTTATTCTTTTTGCTAAAGGTATCAAGTAAGTTGCATAATTACCATAGTATAATATCATCTTTGTCAACATAAACACAGCTTTCGATCAGCTTTGAAAGTGCCATTGGTGAACAACCCAATGTGTGGACTCCAAAAGAGGAGCAGCCCCAGGAAGAGCTGAGAGCATTCACAACGCCTTACGAAGTTGCATAAGGAAATGAAATAGAGACAGGTAGCAAGTAGTCACCAGCAGAAATGCCAAACGCTCCCACGTATATGCTTCTGCATCTGAGGCAGAGGAAAGAAACTGCAGATAGTTTTTGTAGCTTCCTTCCTGCCTATTGTGATCCGACTTTTAAGACAAATGTATGAAGGTAAAGCAGCAGCCCGTGTGGATTGATCCTTTTCACTGATCCAAAGAAACCCTTCCATACACAGGGTTTGATTTTTTTTTTCTCCCTCCACTTCTGATTTTATGAAGTGCGCGTTGTGTGTCTCACATTGTGCCGATCCTGTGGTGAGGCACTTGCAGAGTCTGAAGGTTGGGACACGTGAAATAAGGAGCTGGAAGAAAGCATGCTGCTATTCCGTTGGAAGCGAAGGGGAGCGTAGGCCCATAGAACACTTCTTCCTTCCCTTCCTTGCTAACATCCAGCACCTGCAGGTCAAAGTGTACAAAATATATCACAGATCACAGAAGAATGCTGAAAAAAATTTGCTGGCACACATCGCATATAGTTACTATTAATCCCAACAGAAAGGTAATTTCAGATCACTTTTAGGCTGTATTTATGGATCTGGTGATTCATGGCTGTGCTCATCAGCCAAATCTTATCCCAGCTCAGGCACTCAGTAGCAGGCAGCGACACTGGAGCCTGCTGCCTGGCAGCAGAAGGCGCAACCATGCAAAGAAGCACTACTGTTACCACAAAGTACGAACCATTTGCCAGCTTGGGGGTATACAGAGAGCAAGGGAGCTCTATCGAAGTCAGAAAGGCCAAATAAATGAATGACTTGAAGAAAATGAAAAACACATATGGAAAAAGTGGATTTTTTTTCCTTCCAAATGAGAGAGCAACCTCAAATTTGCTGAATTTGAAGATAAAAGGGGTAGTTTTACTGGTTAAAGCCAGGCATACTGCCAACAACTGAGAAGGGGCAGCGCACACAGCTCTGCCAAAGCACTCGCTCTACTTTTCCTTTAATGTGGGGACTGTCTTGGGCGGGCTGCCAGTTCACAACTAGTTTGGGGAGGTGGACAAATGTCCACTTAAGAGAGCAAGATCCCAGGATCGTTTTCACTTGTCACTAAGCAGTATTTAAACCCAGGTGCAATACTGCAAAGAACCTGCTGATTATAAATGAGCGTGTTGGTAGAGTACAGCCACTGCCTTGATACTGCGCCATTATTTCATCTGAAGCGCTGTATGTCAGCTACGGAAGCCAGTTTGAATGAATTTTTCCAATAAAAATTGTTAGGTATGGTACCCAACAGTTTAGTTAAAAAAAAATGACCAGAACATGGTTTTAACTCCTTATCTTGCATGATCAAGATTTTCCAACTCTTGCTAATAAGTGTTCATTACAAGGCCAGCAGCTTGACATGTAATACATTCCCTTCTTAGGCTAAGTCTAACTTCTAGCCCTGTGGGACAGTTTAGAGGTAAAATCCTAGAATCCTTAGTTGGAAGCTAATGAAAATGTTGTTTATCAGCAAAAGTGCAGAAACCAAGATGTAAACGAGTTTCTGTCTAACTGCCCAGTTGGTCACAAAGTGATGGCTGTGATGCAGATTTGCTTCACCCAGAAAAATGCAGAAAGATAAGAATTCCTAATTTCTGTACAGGAATATCTGAAAGCCATGGATCTGCAGGTAAGCTGCTCTTACACAAGATGAGAGAGCAGAAGAGTTTGTTGGACAACCTATTGCCTACAGCAGGGATCAAAAAACTCCCACTCAAGCTTTGAAGCCGTAAGCGCTAGGGCAGGTTGCAGGCTGACTGAACTTTGTCAAAGAACAACTCGTTAACTCTGGCTGCTCTTCAGAAAGACAACTTGGAGAGGAAAAAAAAAAATAAAAAAAAATCACAAGATGGGTTGAAAAAGTGTTAGCCCGTGCCTCATCATCCATTTCTGCAACCCTTTTACTTTTGACCTTGACTGCATAAACCTGAGCATATATATACTCACTATTTTACACAAACCTTGCCAAAGAGGAGACTCCTCAACCCTGTTTTACTAGAATATCTTAGAACAATTGGATCTAATGGCTGATCTGGAAATATTTTTAATATCCACAGTATTTCCTCTGTGTTTATGCAGGTTCAGTGGCTGCATAAGAAACATCCTTAATCTCTCCACTTCACATGCATTTTCCTTTTTGAATAACCTCTGTGCAAAATGTATCCTTGCAAAATTATTGGAAAAGACTTTAAAAGAAACCTAAATCACTCACCTGGATACATGCCAAAGGCTCATTTGTCCAAATCGAATAGCCGCCAACTAAATATATTCTACCATTGTGGACGGCGACTCCAGACTCATTTTGACCTAAAGCGAAAAAGGAAATGGAAACCACTTTCAGTGTTCAATTAACCCTTTTAACACTGAAAGTTGGAGTTCTGTCATACCATGAAAATGCACCCGGCAGTAACTTTACTGTTTCAGAATTCACAACATGCAACAGTGAAGGTGAAGTGCGAGGGCTGTGCTTTGCTCTCCGCGGAGAGACACCCTGGATGAGCAATAAACTGAGGCTGTGCCGGGGACCATCTGCTGTCTCCTCAGTGGCACAGGTTTTTGTACGCCTGTATTTCATAGGTGATAGGCAAGCTCCCCACCTGCCTCTCAGCTACTATCACACATGCACATCCAGACAGACACGTAGGCCGAGAGCGCTGAATGCCCCTCCTGTTCTGCCCACACCTGTTCGTCCCCCTGTTCCTCCAGGTACAAGCATGGTGAACATTGCAGAAGCTGCTGTGCAAGCTCATTCCCATAGCAACGGTCACCTGAACAAGTCTGGAAGTTTTGAAGGATAAATACAGGCTTAAAAAAACCTGCACTACACAGTGCAACAGCCACATTTACCATCAGTTGCAGAGATGCAAAGGAAGGCTTAGATGGCTTCTCGGGGTGCAGTTTGTGGAAACAACACACCAGGTCATATCTGAGGAGAGAGTACTACCTTCGCAGCATTTAGTGGTGTAGGGTCAGCTCCAGAACGGGGGTGTCTGCAGTTGCAAATCAGATATGTTCTCAAAGGCTCTCCATTCCTCCAGATAATAAAATAATTAAATGGAGAGCAAAAGGGATATGAAAAACTAGTTCTGTTTGACAGTCTGTTACTCTTTCTTTTTAATCCATGCGTCTCTCCTCAGTGTTCATGAAGTACTCTGATGGCCCCAGAAACTCGGCAACCCTTCTCCAGATCACAGAGATTAAGAAACCCAGTGCAGTATCCTAAAGAACAAAGTTGCCACTAGAGCAGCTTTTAAATGTACCAGGAAAAAAGTGACATAAGGTGACTGTCTTATTTGTCAGACGTTCATTTCTCCAAACGGTGTTTCTGGCTATCCTGAGCTTCTAGTTAAGTTCCTAGATCCTTTGTATCCTTTTCAGTGGTAGACCTCAGAAACTAATGCAACGCCAAATGGAAGAGGATGAGAAGTGAGGTAGGCTCAGTTCTAGGACTCCTGTAGCAGTCTCTGCTGAAACTTTTTGGCAGCCAATACTGTTACTAATTAAGCTCCGAGTCTGCTGCACAAGAGAACGGCCCCAATGTTAATGCTGTCCTGGAAATGCATCCTCTTCTGCAAAGCTGCTCTTGGTGCTAGTCTGAGAAAGTGTCACATGCCTGTCTCTCCCAGGGATTCGAGGGAGTAGTACATCTGAGAATCGCGTTAAGTGGTGGCGAAGTTTGGTGGAATGGGTGGCAGGGACAGTGAGTTGCAGTGCTTTGCAAGTTGCCACTGTTACAGTTCCTCCTAATGATGGTTAAGAGGAACTTCACAGATCCATAGCTAAACAAGTTACTCAAGTCATCCCTGACTTGACAGAATTCCAACAGGCACCTCCTTTTGGGTAAATTATTGAGAAGATATTGCTTAGAAATAAGTGATGGTTAATGGACATCAGTGTTCTATAATGCCAGCAGCAAGCACTACAAAATGATATGGTAGAGATGGATCTGCCTGTTGAACACGCAAACAGGGAGCTAAATCTGTCAGTGCAGGCAAGCATTTGGAGAATCAAAAATAAGTACTGATAATACTATGAGAAAGAGTTTTTGTTTGCTTAATTAAATCACATTTATGTGCACCTTCTTAAAAAAATATCCTACAGTGTCCTAAGACAAATGTTTTGTAGAACACTGAATACTGGAAGAGTAATCAGAAGTGTCTTGTTGGCCAACGATAGCCCCTAAATCAGAGGCAATTGAGGCAAAGTCGTGGAGTTCCACATACTAAAGGCATCTAAAAGGAAAAAGAATTGACGTTTTATTCTAACAGTAGTGAGTTTCTTCTTTTGGTGTACAATACTCACCTGTGAGCATATTGAAGCTGCAACGCGTCCATTGGTCGGCATCTATGCTGTAGGAGTCTATATGCCGAACCAGGATCCGATCGTTGTTGTAGTCCAGATCATTCCCACCTAACACGTAAAGTTTCCTTTGGACAGCAGCCATGGAATGATACACTCTCCTCTGCAACATTGGGCTACGGCTTAACCACTTATTCTGGAAAGAGGAAGAGAGAACTTGTCTCAGCACTGCTCAAAGCCGTACCTATATTAGTAGTACAGTAATAATAGCATGTTAGCGGTGTTCTCCTTACCCTTGGCCAGAAATCACAAGTGTATATACCTCTGTTGTTCATATATTAAACATGCATGTTGGTCATAACACTGACTAGATGTACTGGACACATGGTTTACAGTTCTCAAATTTGAATTCATTAATTTAATAGTATTTCTTGCTCTGTATTTTTTCTGTTTAGCTCATCAGGTTTCAAAACTTTTTTTCTTCTTTATTATTCAGTAGCAAATCCTCCTTAAGCAAGACTATTAGATGTCTCCTTTGTATACAGTGCTAAAATTATCCATACCAACTAGCTCTGTCATGAGAGAAGACAGATTCTCCTACCTTTCGTTATTCAGAAGCTTATTTGATCTTATCCTTGGAGAATGAAGCAACAGGGAAAAATAATTTCCTAAAGAATCTTCTCAAATAATTCAGGTATTTCATTGAATGCTAACCCTTTATTTGTGGGCACTTACAAAGTAACATCTTCTTGCATATTTTTCTTCCTGATTAATAACATTCAAGAATTCTACCTGTTCTGCAGAGGGGGCAAGAGGACCCGGAAGAGGAGGGATTAAAGCACAGAATTTTAAACCTAAGAAAACAATTGCTCCTGCTACACTTACCAAATCAAACACCCTGGCAATGGACGAGATTAATTTATTTAAGTGGAGGAAGTTAAAACCTGTGAGGAAATTCTTTGTGTTGCATGTGCTACCGCTTGCGGTAACTCAAGAGCCTCTAATACTACTGCCTTTTAACCTCCACGATATATAGCTATACATTTCAATGTGTAATAGTTGAATATTAGGCATTAATGTTTGCATTAGTAGTCCGGTCTCTTAACACCAGACTATAGACACCATCTGCTTTGCAAAGCCTGCCTGCATCCCCTGATTATATCTTTAGCTTCCTCCACTGCAGTGCCTGCCAGGTGAGCTGCAAAGCACTGCAAAGGCAAAGAAACAGAGGGGCCTGGTGGGGTCATTTCTAATAAGCCAGCGTGTGAATACTAATCAGTGGTGGGGAAGCAGAGGTCACCCCAGCCGGCTTGTTGGCAGGTAGCTGTGTGCTCTGTGGCAGATGGCAGGCATTATCGACTCGCCACAAAGGCCTCGCGCAGAAGCAAGCGCTGGTGCTGAATGATAGAGTTATTGAGATTCTGTGCGAGATGCAAGCAGATGTGATGGTTTCCAGTACCCACCGTAAACAATATGCCAGCAGAATTTTTAAAAAGAGCTTGTGTGTACAAACACGAAACGGACCTCATTTGAAGAATGCGAGCGCACACTTCCTCTGTAACTCTTTACATGCCAGGCCGGGTTTCTCATCGTCGGCATGGCACGCTGAAGTAGCCCTGCCACTGGTATTTTGGGGTGCAACTTTCACATCAGCAAGTAAAGAATCAAAGCAAAAGACACACAATAGAGAAACAGTATCTAAATAAGAGTGTCCCCTTCATAAGCAAAATAAAAGTGCTGCCTGTAATTACTACTAGGATTTAGGACCGAACCAGGATGTGTACAATGGATGCATAAAACTGTACCTCAAAAAGAAAGAGGCAGGTGTGTCATTGCCTCCTTTCTGCTTCAGGACCTGTACGTGCTATGCTTTTAAAAGTCAGTGGGAATGACACA
The DNA here is from genome assembly GCA_018403395.1 of Gorsachius goisagi. Classification (NCBI taxonomy): domain Eukaryota; kingdom Metazoa; phylum Chordata; class Aves; order Pelecaniformes; family Ardeidae; genus Gorsachius; species Gorsachius goisagi. Next base: position 60,070 of record BOSO01006829.1, on the reverse strand, counting down.
GAAGTATCTCCTGGCACAACTTAGTTCCAAATACAGCGATCTAAGCCCCTGTCCTACAGAAAAGTCAATACTCTCCCACGCGGGTGTAAATCAGGCCATGCAACTCTGATTGCAAGCTTAGGACTTTTAATTCCTAACACAAGCAAGAGGGCATAACCATGCCCTAACCCTCTGAAATGGTTACTGAGCCATGCTAACCTAATCAAAACACATGCATAATGTATGAAATAATCCCGAAAAGGTATTTTAGGTGCTTGGGTAATGAAATGATAGGCACCCTTGCAGCCAGCAGAATAAGTCACGGCCAGGTAGTATAGTCCTGAAAGTACGCAGGAAACAAAAAGCCTATATATGCAATTCAAAAAAGAAATGCCAACAACAAGGAGCAGTTTTGTGACACTGACTTTGAACATATGTTGCCCTGGGCTGCTGGATTACCAAAAAAAAAAAAAAAAAAAAAGGAAAAAGAACAAACAAAATAAATACTGATAAATACAGGGGATTTAAAACACATTTCTGTATTTAATCTAGATGTTTCTAACACCTACAGGCTTAAAAAAATATAATGAAAAGCCAGAGTCTCCATTACTCTGTTAAACTCACACATCAGTACAAAATTAATTTAAAACACCACTAATTCAAATGGCCAGCATTTTCAGCCTTACAAAAATCATTGCATGTATTTGCTAAGAGACGTGTTTGAAGACAAACATATGAGAAAAAGACATACAACACAGACACCCACCTGCTTAGGATCATAGACCATGAGCCTGTTTTGATACTGTGCAGTATTTGTTACTCCTCCTATGAAAGAGTTTATACAGGTTACATTTTTTTGTATAAGCAAAACCAGGACCAAGATCAGGTACAGCAAAATAACCAATTCTAGGGTTCATTTGCTGACATAATTACATTGCATACCACCACTTACGCTTACATTCCACTGCACTTTTTAATCTGGTTACAAGGTAGTAAGTAACACATTTGTCAAACATCTAAAACCACAAAATAGAACAACACACCCCCCCTCACATACACACACACACTTACTTCCTTTGCAAAGCTAATTCTATGGGCTAAAAATGAGATAAAAATTGATCTATTTATAAATGACTGTGCATTCAGCCATTGTCCAGACACGAAGATAAAACCTGTCCCTGTTCCAAGGAGCGTGCAGTGTGTGACACTGTTTGAAGGAGGAGGAGGTGGGCTTTCATCAGAGAGAAGGAAGAGGTCGGAGAGGAGCTCTGCCTAACCAGGAGCGTGATGTGGGATGCTGGAAAGCATAGCACAACCCTGGGCAACTGCACTCACTTATATATATTTGAAGGAAATTCTGCATTTAGTCTGTATTACAGAGAGAACACCTCCTGGTTTAGTTGTAGACATATGTTGGGAGGTTCCTCCATAGTGACCAGAAACAATGCTACTATTTAGCATACGTATCTTTCAATAATGTTTGGAAAGCAAGGTATCTACCAATGATCTGGATGAGGGGATTGAGTGCACCCTCAGTAAGTTTGAAGATGACACCAAATTTGTCGTGAGTGTCAATCTGCTCAAGGGGAGGAGGGCTCTGCAGAGGGATCTGGACAGGCTGGATCGATGAGCCGAGGCCAACTGTATGAGGCTCAACAAGGCCAAGTGCCAGGTCCTGCCCTAGGGTCACAACAACCCCATGCAACGCTACATAGGCTTGGGGAAGAGGGGCTGGGAAGCTGCCTGGCAGAAAAGGACCCGGGGGTACTGGTTGACAGCCAGCTGAATATGAGCCAGCAGTGTGTCCAGGTGGCCAAGAGGGCCAACAGCATCCTGGTTTGTATCAGGAATAGTGTGGCCAGCAGGAGTAGGGCACAAGTGATTGTGCCCCTGTACTCGGCATTGGTGAGGCTGCACCTCGAATGCTGTGTTCAGTTTTGGGCCCCTCACTACAAGAAAGATGTTGCCTTGCTGGAACGTGTCCATAGGAGAGCAACAAAGCTGGTGAGGGGTCTGGAGCACAAGTCTTCTGAGGAGCAGCTGAGGGAGCTGGGGTTGTTTAGCCTGGAGAAGAGGAGGCTGAGGGGAGACCTTACTGCCCTCTACAACTGCCTGATAGGAGGGTGTAGTGAGGTGGGTGTTGGTCTCTTCTCCCAGGTAACAGGCAAATGGCTGAGGGGAAATGGCCTCAAGTTGCACCAGGGGAGGTTTAGGTTGGACATTAGGAAAAATTTTTTCATGGAAGGGGTTGTTAAGCACTGGAACAGGCTGCCCAGGGAAGTGGTTGAGGCCCCATCCCTGGAGATATTTAAAAGATGGGCAGACGAGGTGCTTAGGGACATGGTTTAGCGGTGGACTTGGCAGGGTTAGGTTAACGGTTGGACTTGATAATCTTAAAGGTCTTTTCCAACCCAAACAATTCTATTATTCTATGATAAAGCACCTCAGAAAAGCCTGGAATAGAGTCTGGCGCGAGTAGGTGCCACAAACCAACTATTTACCTCAACACAGTATATGTTTAATCCCTGATCATCCTGTACTTTATCGGTTTTAAATGGAAATCTCACCAAGTAAACTGGTAGAAAAATGCTTCAGTCTCAAGTCTGTCATCTTAGCAGCATAAACATGTTCTTGAGTGTGCTCAAGCCTCCTGGGGAGGTGGTGACACTGCAGCACTGTCACAGGTCCCAGCTTCCCCTCTGTCACTACCCTGGGACATGGGAAGATGGAACCAGAAATAACGCCTGCAAGCCACACCTCACCTTTCATCCTACCAGAAGGTCTGGACTTAACTAGGGCACACCAGCGGCCACACACCAGTGAAATTTATATTGTCAAAGTTTTTATATTACAGTTTTAACAGCACATGCCAATGACAGACAAAATCCACAGCAATGAGAGGAAGGAATTTCGTATTTCATATGTCACTACATTTGTTTATGCTTCGCTTTTTGCAAGGACATCCCCTGTTTCAGACAGAGCAGCGGCAGAGCTGCTTTCATTCCTGCCAGCTGAGCTATGGCCCAGTCCTACTAAAGGCCATGGGGTTTTTTTCTTTTATCCCCAACCAGTCTTAACCTGCCTCCGTGCTGGGGAATCCTCATTTTGCCAGCCTTCAGCTGCACCTAGCACAGCATTTTGGTTCAGAGCCATACTATGATTTTGAAGCAACTCCCCCACCTCTCACACGTCATTTCAGGCTGCAGGGTGGTACTGGTGTGCGTTCAAGTTAAAGCAGAATCTCCGCTCCAGATGTGCACCAGTTGTGCTCCAGTACCTAACTGAGGCATAAAGGTGTGAAATAATAACTGGTCTTTCAGATGGTTTTGTACCAGCTGAGTGTTGGGAATGTTTGGTCCAGAGGACCGGAATAAATCCAATTCCAAGCAAAAACTGTGAACTGTACATGGAGTAGATACAGAGAACTGGGCACCAAGGTTTTGTCTGCTGATCTACTCCTACTGAGCTTGGCTACTTCCTAACACAGATGTACCCTTTAATCACTTCAAATAACTTGAGTGAGGCCAAGAATCTGATTAATGGATAGCAGAAACTATGGATAAATCTATTCAGGAATCTTGTCTTCAACCACAGTGGCAGGGAGGAATGACACTACTATCTGGGTGTGTCTCTGCAAGCACCAGCCTGTCCTGGGCCCCCTACCCATGGACAGTAGCACAAGCTCCCAGCTCAGAGACGCTTACAGGCTATGAGACAGCCAAGACAAACTGTTTCCATCACACTATGCCACACACTGCCCATCACAGCACCCGAGAAGCACACACGCAAGAATACGCATTGGGAAGCGATGACCGTTCCCATATCTAATCTCACAATCTGTTATTTGTCTCTACACTGGGGTACAGACTTCACAGTCTTAGTGGTCATCAGACACACGCACAAAACAATCTTTTCTAATATCTGTTTTGTAATTTGATTTTCTTTTACATAGTCATTTTCACTCCTAGCGTAATGTTTAAAAATGAGATGTCAGATTAGTATTTTGAGAAATAAAAATCACACTTATTTGGATGATTACCTCCAGAATGTTAAACTACAAGAGATGCATCAGAAACAGAACACTGTATCTTGTATTTCCATTCAGAAAGGACACCTTAATTTGGGTGGAAAGATGTGGAAGAAGAAGAGAAAGAAGGGTGTTGCCTCCTCGTAAAATAATGAAATGATCAAATAAGCAAGATTATTTGCCTCTCTCTTCACAAAGAGCCCCTCATATCAAGTACACAGCTTACATTTTTTCCCTTGCAATATTGCTCATCTGTGCTGTTTTATCATTACATTCCCTTCACATACCACTCTTCACTTTTAGATTAATCTGCCAAAATGAGATGCTAAGGATTTGCATACAGATTTGACTACACAAAAATAGATCTGGAATTAATAACAGTCTCTATATGTTTTAATTTCTTCTAGACTGGAGTACCCTTGCCTCCAGCAGTATTCTTGGCTTTGAAAGTCATCAAGCTGATTTGTCTGCTCTTAGGTTATGATGCCACATGCTGCTACACTGTCCCCTGCAATCAAAGTGCTCGCAGAGATAGATTCCATGCCTTCCCCTAACAAGTATATTTTATAGATTGGCAGTTTTGATCTCCCCTCCCCAGGGGGATAATCTGCATCTTAACAGGTTTCTATAGATACATCTGTCATTAAATATGCCATCTTATATCTGCATCAATTTTCAAACTCAAGTTCCTCCTAACTTTGAAGTGCTATAGCAAAAGTTTACAATTTTCTGCCAAAATTCAAATTTAACAAGTCTGCAATGTCCTCTTGAACTCTTTTTTTAAAAAAATACTCCAGGCAGCTGGGAAAGGGCAAAAGAAGAGCAATATGTCTCTTAAAAAATAGGAAAAGGAAAAAAAAAAGTTTAAATGGTACTAAAAATAATACATACTTTCTCAGAAAAACTGGGGTAATTCTGAGATAATTTCTTAAACTTCACTGCAGTGCTTTCTATGAGGAAAAGAGGGGAAAGGCATCATAACTACACTTGAAAAGTAGTATTTAAAAATACAAACCACACTATTAAATTTGATGTCAAGCAATAGCAGCTAATGTGGTAGTAACCCATCAGTTAAGGAAAGAGAAAACAATGTCTGGTGGGGTGAATGACAGATAATTTACAGTTTGGTCAACACTTGCTGGATTTTATAAACTGCACCACTTTGACATGAGTAGCTTGTTTTGATGACTAGGGTTTCCAGGAGGCAAGGAGCACTCTAAGGAAGAGCCTGAGTATTTTTTGCTCTTAAAGCTGCAAGAACACGCTCACGGGAAGCCCAGCATCCAGCCTGTGAGCTTACAATGTTTCTACCCCACCACACTCACTGTTGCTCACTCCCTTGCAGGCTGTAAACCCTGCTTTTTAAGCCCTCCAAGACTCACAAGTTCCCAGCTCACGCAACAGTGCTCCTCTACATGGAGAGGTCCTGGAGTACTCCAAAACCCGTCTTGTCCAGCCCTTGCCCACACATGTGAAATATTTTGCTTTGTTACAGTCTCCCAAACAGTCCACAAACGGCACTGAAAAGGACCTTCAGTAAAGACACCTCCAAAAAGAGAAGGGGGGGAGGCAGTAGATTCAGCACCATTTTCCCCAATCGAAAATTTATAATCCATATTTATAACATGTCCTAGTAAGACCCCCATATGACTTGAGAAGTCTAATCCAATCCAAATCCCCCAGAAAAATCTCACAACTCTCTCCGAAGTCCCCAAGTGCTAGGCTGCACACATGAATCCGAGTTCGTTGGGAGACGTGTAAAAAACTACATGTTGGCAAAGAGCTCCCACATGTATTCCTTCCAGCAAATCCGGGGAATATATAGAAACTCATGACATGCGCCCCAAGGTGCTCTGCTGTTTTAAAATAGAAATCTCTCCTCTCTCCTACGCATCTGTGTGTTAAACACAAGATAATCCTTCCGCAACTCATAAGCCCCCCTGCCTTTCACTTCAACCAGCCCAGGTGCAGCGAGGGCAGCTGAGCTGGAGCACACTCGCCCACCCTAACGGGTGCTCTGGAAGACACCACCAGCAGCTCAAATTAACGATTAGCTGCAATCCAGCTGCAAACAAGAGGGCAAAAGTCCTAGTTTGTTTGTGGGTTGTTTGGGTTTTTTTGGTTTTTTTTAAAAAAGCGTTAAAACCCGATGTTTACATTCAATCTAGGAAGAATCAATGGCATCAAACCCATAACATTCATGCTTGAAAGGTGTGAGACCCATTTTCTTTGTTCAGATATAATAATAATAGTAATATAGAAACACTGTTCTATATACAGACTAAGACTGGGTCACTGAGGCAATTTTTATGTACTTGTTAAGCTCCTGCTCCTGGTAATTTCTGTGCCTGCTGCACTGCAATACTTGATTTAGTTAGACACTGTAGTTTCCTATTTATTCCAGATCTATTTTTCATAAAACAATTTTACAGGCATTTACTGAGAAAAAATTTTCTTCGCCTCACAACAAACAGCATACTGATAGTAAAGTAACATTTTTCCCCCCAAATCACTTCCAAATTCAGAATAATTCTCCAACACATGTGATCTCCATCATTTTCCTGATCAAAATCTCCATCATTAGGGAAAAAATGGTAACTTAAAAAAAAAAAGAATCTTGAATTTTGAAGAAAAAGCTGTTAAATACAAAGCAACTGTATGGGGGTGACTTGTTTCTCCCCCCCCCCCCAAAGCTGAGTTTCCATATGCATGTCAAGATGTGATTTTAGCTGACACGCTTAAGGTCAGGCAACTCGGACCTCTGCGAAACAACAGCATAATACTTTTGCTTTAGAGAAGACTTTTCATGTGCTAATCTCTTGAGCACTTGAGGCTGAGGGGAAGCCTCGTTATTCCCAGCTGCAGGTGCAGGAATGGCCCAGAGCTGAACTGCCTGGCAGAGGTTCCCTGCCCTTCTCTGTCCCCACGGGAGCTCCACCTACACGGGAGGAAGAAGGTTAACGTGGATGGAAAAGTAGGTCTCCAGATTTGCATGTGCGCGTCACGGAGGATGCAGGGAAACAGGCATAGTTCAAGTTCTCACTCTTATGGAAAATATTTCCCTGCTTTTGTGGGGAATGATTGTTAGTAATGTTGAACTCCAAAGGGTTTGGTTCACTTCGTTTCTCTTTCACTCAAATACTTCACTTTTCAAGCATGTGGCATGCAATTCGTTTGTGAAATGGGTCACAGTGTCAGATGTTAACTGGGGCCTGTAAGATTCATCTTTCTATAAAATTTCCAAACCATCTGCCCGATGTTGTACTGTCAATACAGAAAACTTATTTTAATGAATTCTCATTTACTTTTTAAAATAAAAAAATAAAACAAAATGCGGGCTGTGAAAAAATAAAGAAAAGACGAGAAAAAATAATGACACAAATGTAAAAATATGTTCCACAATATATGGAGCTCAGACAACTCAAGAGCTGAACCCACTTGTGCTGACCAGAGGGTCCAACTAGTTGCAGTGCAGAAGGCTCCCTCTGAGCCTTCCAGCAGGTGAAAAAGCCCAAAGGGGTGGTGGCAGCTTAGGAGTCCCTCTGTCCTGAAACACCAACCACCCATCTCCTACTGCCAGTGTATTTAAACTAAATGCTGTATGCACACACTCTCCTTCCCTGCTGCCTTTGCCAAGTTTTTTTATATTCTATTATTTTTTATTCCTTCTCACATTTGTCCCAAAAGAGCAGCAAAGTAAAGCCGACACTGAATCCCAATAATAATAATAGAAACCCCTTAAGTCTAGTCAGCTTTTGATTAGAAAAGCCTTTAGAAGGCAAGGGGCTGTAGCAGAGGCGCTGATGCTTTGGCTATAGAATAAGTAAATGGTCTGTGTGCGGGTCATGTTTTGATGACTCTCTCCACAAATACAAGAGCTAGAAACTTATATTATCACTATTTAATTTATTCACTTACTAAAAAAACTGGGCACATCCTCATGGTTACCTTGCCAGCTGGTAGTAGCAGACTGACTTTGAGAGCTCTTGCTGATGACCTGATTTCCCAGAAAAAGCAGCAGGGATACAGCTCAGAAACATCCCTAACTCAGACTAATTTTTTAATTACTTAATTTTAGGCCACAGTCTTCAAAATTCTGTTCCCTCCTGCATTACTGATTACTCTTACGCTAACACCTTACCGTTGATGATGAACGGTGGATTTTTTTGAGCAGTGACTACTCATATTTTTGGAACAATATAACATCTCTCTGTACTATTCCCCTGCCCCTGAATACACACATACAGCAAGCTACATTCTAGCCCTAAGCAATTAATTAATACTATAAAGCTAGCTACAGTTACTGCATCTCCCTCTGCTTTTATCTATAAAACAACTCTATTCAATACACAGAACCCAGTTTTCAATCTGTATGTAATTTAGATCAATACCCTACTGAAGTATTGCATAGCATGCTCTCATAATTCATAATCGCCTGTCAGAATCTAGAAACTCAAAACTGCTAAGCATTTTCTCAAAACCATACAAAACACAACCCAAAAGTCCTGTCTATCTTATTCCACTGCCAAAACATTGCTTCTCACTGTGACTTTACAACAGAAGTTATGTTGGTAGCATTTTCAAATATAAAAGGAACAATACTGATAAAATATTTTTTGTTGTTTTGCCCAGTTTTAAAGAGTTCGTCTAATAGGCTTCCACTTACCTCTTCCCCTGATTCTACAGCTGTATTAGAGGCATATCCTTGAACAGCATATCACACTGCTTCATTATATAAATGCAGATAGTATTTAAACACCCAGGCAGGCATGCATTTCACTTACGTAACTAAGCACATTAATTAATCCTCAGCATAATTTTCCCTTTCCTAGCATATCTGGAAAGATTAAAAGTAATCTTCAACCAGTCCCACATTTGACTTAAAAATCTCTATCAAATACTTCCTTGGGTATTTTTTTTTTTTTTTACAGAAAAAAAAAGAAATTAAGAAAAATATATTTTTTTTTTCCATGTACTGGAGCAAGGACCACACTCTGATGGATGTTTCTAGCACTCGTTCGATGATTTTATATGAACACACTTAACACAATTTTCTTAAAAGGTCTGTTTTTCATAAACAGAGACTGACAAATGTAAACCACAAGAGGAGGGGGAAAAAAAAATTAATCAAGACATAACAGTAGTAGCATCCATGTATTTGAATTGCCCACCACAGGCACACATCTCTCTCCACTGATAAAACAGGAAAGGCAGTGGATAAACAGCATAATGCTCTGAACACGCCCAGCTGGTACCCTAAAGCAGAAACCCTGTTTCTGTAGTGTACTTGGGTCTCAAAGCCCACTGCGTGCACCCTTCAGCATTAACACACAGCACAAACTCTACAAGACTCCTTTGATGCCAGTTCTTGACCCAAAGCACCTGCCAGGGATCTTGGTGATTTTCTGTGTTCTGTCATGCTTTTAATTCCAAAGTAATTATTCATTATTTTAGTGTATATGTATAAAAATAGATACTTGCTACCTCCCCCCACCAATGCTTGGGTATCCATTCCCATAAGGCACTTAATTCATATGGGCCGAAAGATACATCTGCAAGGAAAGCTCCACTAACCTCAATGACATACTTTGAGAATCCCCAAATCATAGAATCATTTAGGTTGGAAAAGACCTTTAAGATCAAGTCCAACCGTTAACCTAGCACTGCCAAGTCCACCACTAAACCACTGTCCCTAAGCACCGCATTTATGCATCTTTTAAATACCTCCAGGGATGGGGACTCAACCACTCTCGTGGACAGAAGCACAGCAAAGGCTTAAGCAGCTAACTTAATTTTTCATTCACATACCATCTTTTCACCAGAGGGATCCCAGACCGTATTAAAATACCCTGAGGGTATATACATTGAGGATGGCTATCACTGAACATTTTCCTCAAGGGCTGGCCCCATTTACTCATTAACTTCCTTGATAAATAGCACAACGTTATAATCTTCTGTGACACATTTCTTACTAAAAGGTGGTGGGGTGTTCCTATCAAAGTTCATTGACAGGAACCCCC